>RJWM01005009.1:22381-95981 GCA_004363535.1 Dasyprocta punctata | reverse complement strand
CTTTTCCATCTTCTTTCTTCCCCTCTTTTCTTTAGGATCTTTGAGCTTTCAGTAGCTCTAAAGAAAAGAAAGGCAGTTGGGCATGATGGTGCACTTATGTAATCCCAGCACTCTAGGAGGCTGAGGCAGAAAGATTATAAATCCCAGCCCTGCCTGAGCATTTACAAGCCCTTGTCTCAAAATACAAAATATAAAATGGCCCTGAGTTCTAACTACAGTACTGAAAAAAAAGATCAAAAGAAAAAAAAAAAAAAACCAAAAGTGTAGCAAAACAAGGTAAAATTCCAGTCTTTGAGTTTTGTTCATGGTAAAAGCACTTATAGGAAACAAAACAGAATAAACTCCTAGCCAAAGAAAACATACTAAAAACGATTATGTGAGAATGGTGCCATTGTGGGTAAATTCTTCAATGTTCACATCTCCTCGACTGATAACCATATTATTGTTATATTTAATACCAAAAGAATAAAATATTTGTTGGGAAAGTAAGGTAAAACTAATGATTTCAAAAAGTATTTTCATTATCACATACCTACATAGAGATAAAAGGTGTGACTGCCTATAGAATTTGAAAACATATCAAATATAAAAACACTTGAGATTATTCCCTTCTTTGCTCTTTGTCTGAAAGAAGGGAAAGGAATGAAGGAAAAGTAAGCCATGAGCACACATTCACTAACCAAAACCACAAGAAAAATAATCTAAAACCAGACTATGGGAGGCACAGCAAAGTGTGATTCTCTACATGAGAAGTGATTTTGCAACACTAATAGGGCAAACCCACATTCCTGCCACAAACCTCATCCAAAGCCTAGTGCTTTCAACCCCGCTCACACAGCTGGCAGCCTTGAATGCCTTCCAGATAGGAGCTGAGATACTAAGAGAAATTAAATTAGTAGGGCTCAGGACTGAGCTGAGTCCTAAACTGATTCTGATAAAAACACTGTCCTGCTGGGGTATAATATTACGAGCATCAGAAACTAAGTTAAATACAGAAGATTTTTAAAACCCTAAGAAGCACTGCTTTGACTGTAGGCCTGTTCAGTTAATGATGCCACATGCTTTCTAGGAAGAGTCATTCACACGATAAAAACACAAAGCAGAGAATACAGCAGCACCTTCAGAAACAAACTAAAGGATGCAACTAGTACAGCCTGTTCTTGGTAAAACCTATGTGTGTGAACAGGAAGAGGCTAGTTTCCTCTCAACATTAAAGCACTATATGATTGAAAAGAAAATATTATTAGATTTGGAGGCTGAACCTGGGTAACAAAGACTCGAGCATGTTTAACACGCTGTTTTCAAGGTATTACATCTTTATCAAGCCCCAGGAACGTTCCCTATGACACAAGCTTGATCAAATCCAGGAAGCCAGACACCTTCCTACACAAATCCCAAACACTGTACATCCCAACCCACAGAACTCTCAGAGGCACAACTCTGGTTTTGTTTCTGTATCATTTAAGATACAGCAGTCTCATTTCTGGGTATTTACTCAAAAGATCTGAAGCAATGTGTCAGATCTGTGCGCTTTCATGTTCACTGCAGCATTACTCACAATAACCAGGTTTGGAAACAACCTAAGCATACATCAACAAGTGAATATGAGAGAGAAGAGAGAGAGAGAGAGAGAGAGAGAGAGAGAGAGAGAGAGAGAGAGAGAGAGAGAGAGAGAGAGAGAGAGAGATATACAGAGAGAGAGAGAGAGAGAGAGAGAGAGAGAGAATGTGTGTGTTACTCAGCCTTAAAAAGGAAAGGAATTCTGTTATTTGTGATAACATCCAAGGAATTGGAAAGCATTATGCTAAGTGAAATAAGCCAGACCCAGAAAGACAAATACAGTATGTTTTCACTTATATATGTAATCTAAAATACTTAAACTCATAGAATCAAAGAGTCTGGGAGGTAGAGGAGGAATAAAGAGAGGATGCTCAAAGGATACAAAATACGTTTTTTGTGTATTTTTTGAGACCATGTGGCAGTATAGTTGATAATCATGCACTGTACATTTCAAAACTGCTATAAATTTTAAATGTTCCCACCACACAAAAGTATATTTTTGAGATGAGAGAATTGTTACTTAGCATTATTTAATTATCCTGCATTGTGTTCATGAATCATAACATGTACTCAATAAATACATACAACTAAAAATTGTCATTTGACAATAAAATAAAAAGCGAAGAAAATCTGTGTAGGTGCCTGATGAGTCAGCTATGGGACACCTGTCCTCTTCCTCACAGATATCATAGCCTTGCAATGCACTCTTCACTAAGTAGAAAGCAAAACCAGACTCTTTCCTATGAGCTTTGAATACATTAATCTATTGTTCTGGGAATGCTACTCCTCTCAGCTGGAATATAGTGTACAAATTTAACTCCTAGGTAATGCTTCCGAAAGTTATACAATATAGCTTTTCTTTTTAAATGACCAAGTGAATAAGCTATCTACTTTATTCTGTAAGTTATCTGATCACCATTTCATCTAAAAACAGCACTAGTAAAACCATCAAGTTTGCCATTAAATCTAGGTATGCTGATTAGGTACACTGATAATCCACCACTCAATATGTTTGACATGGTTCTTACCTAAATATGCTTGATATGCCTTTAAGTCTTACTCAAGATTATTAATATGACTTCGTTGCAGTTATAAAGACTTACTAATGCTTAAGATAAACAGATTACTCTAACACACATGACATAGATAAATGTTACAGACTTCCCTTTCACTAAGAAAGCAGTATTCATTCCAAGGACAGAAAACTGGATTCCTTTGTAAGCAATTAATTATTGTATGATCATAACAATACCACAAAGGCAATATGAGTATTTACTAGTATTATTCAAAATGTTAATAGCTAGCACTAATATTTGGGTTTTGTTCAATTCTTCCTCCACTATTCTCATCTCTGAGATACATTTGGAGGTAAAATTCAATAAGGTTTGGGACAAAACCATAGCTCAAATACTGACTTCTGCTACTTACCACATGTGTGATTCTAGACAAGTGAATTAACTTGCATTGGCCTTGCTTCCTTCATTTGCAAACTGGGAATAATACATATCTTGTTGTGCTTTTAAGAGAATAAATAATAAAACGTATTACAGCAGCACCTAAATTTAAGAGTCTAACCTACAGTAGGTGACTGATAATGGCAGTAATTACTATAATCATTGTTTAAGTAACAGGGATCAAGCAACTTCTACTATTATTGCCAGAAAAGTGAAATGTTCAAGACCTTTAGAAATATTTCATAGAATTTGCTTTAAGGGGTAAGTGATAGAACACATACAAGGGCCTGGGTTCCATCCCCAGCACCAAGAGCGGGCGGAGGGGAGGGGGGACCTTTCTTACACTTGTACTTCTGGGTTCTACAAAATTTAGATAGTATCTTAAGTCACACGTGAGTTAGGCCATGTCATAAGACTGATCCTATCAGGTACGTAACCTGACACTGGAAGAGGTAAATAGGTATTCCATCATTAACTGAAACCCCAGGACTGCCAATTACTGAGTCAGATTTAACTAACACATAAACTACTCAGACTATGCTAAACACTCTGGGAGGCTGCATCAAATTTTTTTAACAGGTAGTCAGTGAGTATTTACTGAATCCATAGACCTCCCAGTTGATACTAGAAACTTCCACACACATCAAAGCTCAAACATAATCCTCACTCTCAAAGTATATATCATCTAAACAGGAAACAAATGAAAGAAAATTGAAGAATAATGTAGGAAAATGTAAGTTAGTGGTTAGCTAAAAATAGTTATGGAAGGTGATTGGTGAAAAAATCATGTCAATTAGAAAAGTTTTTTTAGTCAGTGGGTTTTGCTGTTTTCAAAACCTGGTGGTGGTGTAACTTAGGGTCAGAATATATGCTAAGCATTTTTAGGGAATGTTACAGTGAAACCCATAATTCTTATAATCAATATGCATTAAAATTATAATTATGCATTAAAAATTTAATGATTGTTTGATATTTTAAGTTCTTTGACATTATTCACTGGGAACCACTATTTCTACAATGGGTAAATCATGCTTTTGGAATTTCCAAAGCAATCTTGCTCTTCAGTGGAGGATGAACATGCTTTCCTGAACAGCCATGGGTTCCACTTTCTAAGCATAGCCCCTCCCCACACCCATGACTGGTCCCACACTCCAACCTAACTAGCTCTGCTATTGACTCTTACTCTCCAAATCTGTCTTAAATGATCAAGGACTATACTTTTCAAGACTGATACGCACATGCCAAAGACACACATTAAGACAGAATAGCCCAAGTAAGCCAGTGATTATTTCACCTCAAATGTTTTTCTTTTTCCTATCTTATCCATTTATGCCATTTAACTCCAAAAGGTTACAGGGAAGTTAATCCTGTCAACTGGTGTCTAAAATCTACTGAAACTTTTGTTTATTCATTAACTCCTTCTCTATGAATTCATTAAGTACCAGGTGCCAGGTGTAAAAAGTATTCTTACCCATACAAGATGAACATATAGAGATCAGCATTTTTAAACATTAGTACTTCTCTTTCTTATTCCACTAAGATGGTGCCATCCCTGGAACTTGCTCCAGAGATGTTAGATTTTCTGTTTCTAAACTCTACTCTCTCAAATGAGGTCAGTTTTACTGCTTTCCCTTTAGTGAAGTTATCTTTCATTCTTTTCCTTTTAAAATGTTGTTTCTAAGATTATAAAGTATTTATTGTGAAAAAATAGAAGAAAAAAAAAGGAGGGAGATGTTTACTGCCCTTTCCTATGAAATAACTTCAAGTATATGCATTTGCTACATTTCTTTCATATGCTTTTCTATCCATTATCTTTAAACATGACCTAATATAATTGTATATGGCAATTTACTATTCAGCTACTTTCTCTTACAACCACAGTACTGTCATTGCTACCACAAGAATATGTCAATGTTTACCTAGTCATTTCTTCCTTGTTTCACTTTACTGTTTCCACTGTTTCACTATTTACAGAAACTGTATGATGGGAATCATGCCAAAATCTTCATATGGATCTATGATTATTTCCCTCACATTCATAGGTTAATAGATAGGATCAATTAGGTGCGGTGATGCATGCCTTTAATCCCAGCACTCAGGAGGCTGAGGCAGGAGGATTGTTGTGAGTTCGAGACCAGCCTGAGCTACAAAGTGAGTTCAAGGCCAGCCTGAACTACACAGTGAGACCTTGTCTCAAAAAATAGGGCTAGGAATTTAGTTCAGTGGCCTAAGCGCCTGCCTGGCAGGCGCAAGGTTGTAAGTTCGATCCCCAGTACCAGAAAGAAAGAAAGAAGGAAAGAAAGAAAGAAAGAAAGAAAGAACAAACAGTAAGGTTTTTGATACGTAGAGCCAATATGATTTTCAGGAAAGCAATACCACCTGATTAGTAAAAACCAGTCTCTCATTCAGTCATTTTACTAAACTAGTAAGTAGAAAATGTCATCTTAAACTTCAGCTTTCATTTTTACTTTTTATTTGAGACTCCTGTCTGTCCTTTACAGAGGTTAACTTGCCTATCGTTTACAAAGGCTAAAATGGAACTTAGTTTTCTGCCACAATCAGTAACATGGGTGGCCCACTGACCTGGCCTGGCATTCTGGTCTTTCTGGCCAAAGCTTCATCACCTAAGTGGAGGCCATTACCACCAACATTCTAAGCAGGTGACTGCTCTCCCTGCGACACACCTACCATTCTAAGGGCGGAGACATTCAGATGGATCCACCAGAAACTAGCCTGTACTACTTACTACTCACCTCCCCATAACTGGCAAGACAAGCCTAACATGGGTTAAGGTTTAACAGACTTCCACCGAAACTCCACCATTCTTAATGATACTTTTCTCAATTCTCTTTAGTATCTACGATATAGTTCAGTGCAGTACTACTTTTAAAACAGCCCAGTACTTATAGTACAAAGTGTAAGTCTGTTTATATAGACTTAAAAGGCACACATGCTCTTCCCCCTATTAATATCTGCCACATACATATGAAAGGTTACATCCATTTCACTATTCAAAATAAGAACATTACTAAAATTAACACAAGTAAAGTCATGGAAAACTGACCTCTGCTTTATATACACACATAAACACACAGAGAGGAGGAGGGGCAGCATGAGCTGTGATTCTTAGAGTTACACAAGAACTTAATTTGGAAGATATGTCTTTTACAAAATAGGTAACAAGAAAAATTCACAAGAAAAAGTGATAGCAAATTTTTAATTTCTTACATTATTTATGTTTGGGAACCTGCCTCCAGTCATTCAACGTTGAACGTTTTAAGCATGAAAGCTAGTGAAGTGCACTTGTTCATTATGCAGATTCATTTCTAACACACTGGTGGCTCCAAGCTCTTTCCCAATCCCCATGGTTCATCTGAATGGATAAAAGGTGGAACTGGAAAGGCAGAATAATATGTAGCCTTCGCTGGTATTAGATTGTAAAGTTTATCAGCAGTAGTCCCTAAACACTAGCTTACAAAAGGCAGAAATAACCTTAAAGAATAGAAGAAGCCTCAGCTACCTTCCTATGGTTCTAATAACTTACTTACTAGGTATCTCTAGATACTCATCTTAGGGACAATCAGTATACTCATTCATTCCTATCCCAATAGCCCTTTACCACCAACTAACCCACTCTGCTGAAGCATTCCCTGCTTAACTTCAAAATCTTCTAATCCTAATACAACAGTATGCATACTCTTGAAGTGATCTCAAGATTAATATTTCTGCTTGTGTCATCTTCTTTACAACACAGACACACATGAACAGTCTTCAGAAGATTAACAATCTTGCCATGTACTCATTTGCTTTTTGAATAATGGTTATTAAGGGAAATATCTGAAATAAAGTATGCCTGGTAACAGACACCCAACAGAAAGCAAGATTACCTACTCTTCTCATAAATGTTTATCTACATTTACACATTTGTGAGAAGCCCTGACATTGTTATGAAATCATAACATATTATAATTCCTTTAAATATTGTCCAAAGCCTACCTCAAAGCTTCCTAAGTCCCCAAACTCCTTTAAATGATTATAGTTCACAGATATTTATTTAAGCAACTTTTCAACCCATCCTGTTTAATTAAAACAATGGTAGCATAAATCACAACACTGACTGATACAGGCAATGCAGTTAAAAGCCAACCAGTTAAACAAAGCAGGAGTACAATCACAATGATTGTCTTCCTAAGTAATCCGAATACTCCAACTAAAACAAAACTTAGTTTACCATGGAGGGGGAGGGGAACTTACCTGCATTTCCAAAGCAGTTTGTACTCTTATTAGAGAAAGTAATCACACAGTGAATAATAGAACTAAACACCAACATGTTAACAGAGCTTAAAAACATAGAATGAGAGATACACATTTAGATAGATAGATAGAGATAGATAGACAGATAGATGGATAGATTGACTTTAATGTGCATTACCTACTAGGTTCTTCCAACAATCCCCAGTCCTTTGGGAAACAGCATTTTAATGAAGTGGCTACATGCATCCCAGTGGCTCAACCCACATTTCCTGATTTCTATGACAAAGATTGTCATTAACCTACCAAGATCACCAGGAATGCAGTAACCAGTGTGGCCACACTTAAATAAACCTTTCATCTACTTTGAGCAAAACAAAAACACTGTAAAACTGGTATAGCAAGTTATACAACTTAGCACTATTATACATTAGTTTCAGATGAGACCGCCTGATTAATCAGCACACATTCAGAAGTCAAACGCGTAGTCTGTACTGAACTTCAAAAAACAAGAACTACTCAACTAATTTTTTAGTAGAATAGGTAAATCATCTAATGAATCACATTTTAGATTACAGTCCCATACATTATATGTAATTGTTACATTTCAATTAATAAACAAGCAAAAAATCACCCTTGATTTTTCAGTTAAAAAGCTCTTCACTGAGTTCTTTTACATGAAAAGTTGCATGTTTTTATACTGTAAATTTGTGATATTCCTGAATATAATTTGTTTGGTCCTCTCATACTCATTTTGTAGGTGTCATTTATAAAACTGACTCTCCTTGAATAAAGAACTTTAACATCTTGAAGCTAGGGATGTTACCAGGTGGTGCAACATTTGCTGTGTGTATGCAGTGCCTTGGGTTTGATCCCCACTATACAGTACAGCAAACACAAAACCAAACCAAACCAAACCACCAATCCCCTGCCCCCCGAAAAGCAACAAAAAGACCTTAGCATCTTAATTTCCTTAAATAAAATTCTAAAACAAACAAGTGATTTCTAGAATTTTGATAAATATACTCTATTCCTATAGAATAGTATAGGAAAAACTTCATTAATATCAGTGATCAAACCAGCAATCAAAGTTGAGGATTAAGGGGGTGGAGGAACTTGATCACTATTCAAGACAATATACCTATCAATCTCTATATATGAGTAAGAACATAGTTTTCATATTAAACATTTTTTCATCTTATAACGTAACTTTTTTTTTTTGTACCGGGGATTGAACTCACAACCTTGTGCCTGCCAGGCAGGCACTTAAGCCACTGAGCTAAATTCCCAGCCCTGTTTCTTGAGACAGGGTCTCACTATGCAGTTCAGGTTGGCCTTGAACTCACTTTATAACCCAGGCTGGTCTTGAAATCACAAAGATCCTCCTGCCTCAGCCTCCTGAGTGCTGGGATTAAAGGCATGCACCACAACACCCGGCTTAAAACATAACTTTTAATTTGCATTTTCCTGACATCAAACTAGATACCTAACCAGAATAATTAAAATATAAAAGAAAGAGGAGAAACTGTATTGGCAATAGCAAGTAATGGCTGGGCATGGTGGTGCACAACTGTAAACTCCGCAGTTGGGAGGCTGAGGCAGGAGGATCACTGTGAGTTTGAGACCAGCCTGGGATACAAACTGAGCTCAAGGCAAGCCTAAACTGCATAGTAAGATCCTGTTCTCAAAAAGACAACTAAAAAGCAAAGATGGTAAACTGGTAAACTACCTAGAAAACTGTTTGATGGTACCACTGTCCCTTGATGTCTAACAGGGACTGATTCTAAGACCCTTATGAATACCAGAATCTGCAGATGCTCAGGTTCCTCATATAAAAAATGTTACAGTATTCGCATATAACCTACACTCATCCTACTTTAAATCATCTCTAGGGCCGGGGATTTAGCTCAGCGGTTCAAGCGCTTGCCTTGTAAGCATGAGGTCATGAGTTCGATCCTTGGTACAAAAAAAAAAAAAAATTCTCTAAATTACTTGTAATACCTAATAGATGGTAAGTGCTATATGTATTGTATTATTTAGAGAATGACAGAGGAAAAAAGTATGTACATGTTTAGTACAGTTAGTTTTGTTCCACACTTGTATTATTTTTTATCCACACTTGTTAGAATCCACAGACACAGAAGACTGGCTATACTTACTTTTAGCTTAGCATACATTATTCCCATGGTGCAACAATTTTAGAAAATTCACATCCACTAAAAAACATATACGGTAATGTTCAGAGTAGCTTTATTCATAATGGCCAAAGCTGGAAATAGCTCAAATGTTTATCAACAGGATAAATTTTAGTATGTTCACAAAATGGAACATAGACTACACAGCAGTGTAAAGAAGGAATTGCATGTTACAAGATGGGTAGATATGCTCAGAAAAAAAAAAAAAAGCCTGACACAAAAAGAGTGCAACTATATAATTCAATTTTTGTAAGGTTCAAGTACAAGTATAACTAATCTACAGGTGGGAAGAAATCTATCAAAGTCACAATAGTGGTTATCTTTGTGGAAACACTAATGGGAAGCACAGGAGGGAGCCTTCTGGGGTACTGGCAATGTCCTACTGCTGATCTGGAGGATAGTGACACAATTATATCCACTTTATAACTATAGAAAAACTCACCTGAGTCATATTCCCTCTTACCACTTACTGACTTCCTGACTGTCAGCAAACTATTGGGAATGTTTAAACCTGCTATTTCCCCCTACATTATAAAGAAAATGGCTCACTACAGGGTTTATATTAAGATGTAAAATACTGAAGAAATGGCAATTATTATTGTTACCTGGTTTCTTATGCTCATCACATAAGAAACATGGTAAAAGGATTTACAGGCATCAACAGTTAAAACCGACAGCTGACAATCACAGGGAAAAATTAGATACAAGAAATTCAAATTTGGAGAAATCTGATGCCACATTATAAAAGCAAAATGCTGAATGCAACTCAACAAAAATTCATGTTCATAGTATTTACTGAGTCCTAAGAAAAAGGTAGATTATACTTAAAATGGTGTAATCTTAAAAGGTATGCATGTGTGCCAGACATTCAGAAAAGATCCCTATTTAAGTGGTCAAAAAAATTTTAATACAAAAAAGTTGGTTATCTTAGGTTATCTGGAAAGGGCATTCATACATAGAAAATGTATTTAAAATCAATACAGTAATTTTGTCTCCTAAATAAAAACTTCAGAGTAGCTAATTTAAAGTCTTTCATATACCCATTTATTTAAGGACACTCAGCATAGAAATAGTTCTAGTGAATGGGTGTGGTGTTTAATTACATCCTGAAAAGTTCACACTGTACTGATTTTCATTTTAAAACACAAACTCTAAATTTATGTTAAAACTCCAGCAAACACATTCTATGCATAACATATTATTTATGCACTTAACTTTCCCCTGCAATGATCAAAAACAAAATTATCCTCTATTAATCATTTCTGCATACAGAAAAAACAGCATAAACCTTTCTTACCAGAAAAAAAATAAGAATCTAATTTTACTAACAAATGTAGTGCCATAAAACTTTAAAGTTTAAAATAATCTTAACACAGCGGAGTACAGCACATAAGTTATCACAAAAGTATATTTTAGTCTTTGAATTTTTTTTTTACTCCAGCTTTTATGGGTCTTTATACTTAATTCAGAACTCTAGGCTCTTATGTATAAAAGCTATTGAAATTTTTAAACTAACTAGAAAAACTACTATAACTACACAAATTACACAAATGTTTTTACACTTCTTTAGTTGACTAATAATTCATGACTAAAAGTCATTGATAGTTGCTATTTAAACTAAAATATCTAAAATTAATTTTATATATTAATTTGTATCAAATTTTCAAAAAGTATAACATTTGTTATTTTGGATCTTTATTTTCTTGAGCATTAAACTGAAATCAAAATAGAAGTCAGACTTCTGGCAAGTTCATTTTATGCTGAGCTTTAAGTTTCATTTAATTTTTATGTCTAAATGCTCACATTTAAATTTTCTAAAGCAAAATTTCATACTCAGTCAAGCAGTAATCAACTATATTGTGAACAAAATAAAAGCATTAACATGTTATAGCCTCAGCAATGGCAGTATGACTAAGTGCAGTTTTCACACACACAGACAAACTGTAGTTTAAAACAATAAACCATGACTTACATTGTAACATGAAGAGAGACACTGAAAATGTTAAAATGTGAAATCCCCTTAAGGACAAGAGGATTTTCTTTTACATTCATGTTACATGGACTCCTTTATTAGGGTTTCAAAAACAATATTTATGAAAAGCAGTCACTATGTGATGATAGAAACCATTTTAAGGCTTGTAAATCAACTATTTTATTAAAAACACAAGTATATAACAAATAGTAACTGGAACTGGGGGAAAAGCCAACACAACTGCTTGCAGCTAAAACAGGACAAACACTCCCTCTAAATTTTTTAAATCTCTAGGAACTTTTAAAAAAGGCAAGTCTTTTTTTTTTTCAGTTAAAAAAAAAAAACTACACTTGTGTTTGAGCAGAGAATATCTGTGCCAAGTTTAGCCAACTGTGAATTAAAATGGCTATATTTGTTACCAGGTTTAAAACTATGCTTAATAATGAAAGGAAAACCACTTATACTTGAGTATGTAGCATAGCGCTGTAATATATTACAATATGATTATATTTCTGAATCTTTCAAGAAAGCTGGCTACACTAAAAATTTTCCCAACTTATCCATAACTCTAAATAGAAAAATGAATCCTTCGGAAAGTTGACTCGAAAGTCTGCCAAAATTCCCTCTACTTTGGTCACAAATTTTGTAGTAGTTGTTCTGAGGGAAGGTGAAAGTTTTTTTTAAAAAAATGTTTTATAATGTGTGTGAATGTGTACAAGATATATTGCAATTTAAACAGATCTTATCCACAAATTCTGATGCTTACATTAATTACCTGTTTAAATAACTCACAAATGACTAACATTACTTTCTTGCACTGACGACTCTAAGTGTATTTAATCTTTAAAGATCAAATTCCAGGAGTACAGAGTTCAGAGAAATGCACGCTTTACGAAAGCTGGGACAGGGTTGCTTAATACAGAGGAGTAAAGCACTCCAGTCCTCACATAGTGAAAGGTGAACAATTATTTTTATTCACAGAGTACAGTGCTTATATTTTAATCATTAACCCAAGTCATCAAAGCAGACCTGAGAGGTGAATATTATTACCTTTATTTTACAAAGAAACTGAGACAACCAAGATTTAAAATAACTTGCTTATGATTTCCCACCTAGTGACAAAGCAAGGAATCAAACCTAAAACTTCTTTAATCCAATGTCCATTTTCTTTACACCGTATCTTTATCCTTCCCAACATTGGTTACAGCCTTTATCAAACAGTTGGATGCATCAGTCTTTTTCCAGCTGCTTAAAGAGTGGTAGACTTGAATGAATTAACTCTTCAACTGTAAACGGAGCCACATCCAGAATAATCAAACATTTACCTTTCAGGATGGTGCTATCAAGACACCACATGGCTGCATCAGTCCCACATCCCTCAGCTCCATACCACTAGTAAAATGGAAGGGCTTCCTAACTCTGCCAGCCCTAAGCAGCCCTGGGTATACCCCTGACAATGAGGCCTCTTTCTTAGAAATAGCACATATTCCCCTGCTCCAACACCACTGTCAATACATAATCTCCATTGCAGTTTCTTTCAGGCACTACTGAACAACATGAAAATCTATCAACAGCAAAAAGTCGACACAAACCTAAAAAATTTCACTGGGTCTGCAGTTCACAAGTGTGGCAAGGCACGGAAGTTTAAGAACCACAAACCTAGGCATATCTGTGGACACAGCCAACAAAGCCACACCAAAACACACTGGTGGTGACCATTACTGCACTTCGTCAATCTGTCAGTCCTAAATATCACCCAGAATCCTCATTAGCTTGCTCTAGCCAAGAGTCTTCACCCAGGCCATTCCACAACAACATGCCCCTTGCTTGAACAATATGGCACACTTATTTTCTATGAGCAGATAACACTGGTCAGTGTACCATATAATAAATGCTTTGCACATAAAATATGCTTGTTAATTGTTAATTGCCCTCCAATGTTTCTCTCCTTCCTTTTGTCATTTCCTGTACACACTGCTGCTTTTACTTCTCTCATCCAGGTCTTCTTACTTCCACCTTTCAATAAGTTCTCAGCTATCCATTTCACTACACACTGCTGCCTAACTCATCTGTAAAATAGTTTTTATCATAACAAATCATTGTTCATAACTCTTTCAAAGATTCTATATTGTGAAGTGAATCAATTCTTAATACATTTGACTTTTCAGGCCTAATTTGTATTATCATTATTTATCTAATTTCCTACTTTAGATAGATACCAAAGAAGCAAATAATAAATAATAAATCATAATAAATCACAAATCAGATCAAGTCAGCCCTCATGCTGCCTAACACATATATCAACTTGATCGCTGCTGGCATTAATGCACCACCATTCAGTCCCACTATTTGCATAATGAAGTTCAAACTCTTTAACATGACCCAGATGCCCCACATGCTTTGTTGAATATCGTTAATCTGAAAATCAAAATCCTCCAAAACCCCAAACTTTTTGAGCACCAAAAGGACACTACAACTTCATACCATAAGGCCTTGTTTCCAAGCACAGGATTATTTAAAATACTGGACAAAATTACCTTCAGGGTTTATGTCTGAGGAATATTAAAAAAAAAAAAAATCAATGACTTTCAAGGTTAGACATGGTCCAATCCCCAAGATACCTCGTTACACATGTGCAAATATTCTAAAATCCGTAACACTTCCAGTGTCACTCATTTTAGACAAGGGATACACAAGTTGCAAAACCAGGATGCATCTTGATTCTTGGATGACACTACCTCTTTGCTTTCTCCTAGCAGAAAATATCCTGGCCTTCCTGAATTTACCTGTGTCATGTGTTCAGCCCATATTCCCATTATCTCTACCCACTTCTCCGAAGGTTCTACCTTTTCTGATTCTCAATTCCAAGAGGCAAATCTGTTGTGTTTCCACAAAAATTTTTTTATACTGCTTATTAGACTCTACCATGTATTTCTGTTATATCAGTCCATATATTTAATCGTGCTTATTTGACCATGAAACTCACAAGAGCAGAGATTTCAGGCTTGATGTTTACATAGATCCTAATACTTTATAACACAATGTCTTCCTTGAAATACTGTACTGGTTATAATAAATACCAATAGGAATGCATCTGGATCCTTGGTAGAAGCCATCAAATACTTCAATTGATAAATGTGGTGAAAAATAAAACCAGTAAAATCACTAAACTTGGATTACCAAAAGGAAGAGACTGAAAGTAAAAAGAAAGCTAGGCACTTACAATCCATTGTACTCTGGTCAGATCAGTTATTTTTAATTACATAAACAATGATCACTTGTTCAGTCACTCTGGACACATTTCAAACTATTCCTGTCTCCAAAATCTCTGCTCACACTGTCTTTCATTCTTGCTTGCCCTTTCCTCAACTTCCATAATGAACTTTTTCTGCATTACCATAAACACACTCACACAGGTAGCTTAATGTGTGTTATCTAAAGAGTAGAGCAGAGATGGTTATCCACAGGGCTAGGTGCTACTAATAACTTTGTTTGATTATCGCTTAACACAATACACAGAATCTGAACTTTTTTTTAAATTGTGGTAAAATACAGGTAAGTTGCCGCTGGTAAGTACATTCACGCAGTTATGCAACCAATTTCCGGAACTGTTTTCATCTTGCAAAACTGAAACAACTCCCCATTCCCTCCTACCCTCCCTAGCCAGGGTAACTTTTACTTTCTGTATTTATGAGTTCAACTACTCTAGGTACATCTTAAGATAGGAATCATATGGTATTTGTCATTTTGTGACTTAGTTTTATGTCATAAAATATCAGCATTTCCTTCATATTTTAGGCTGAATAATATTTCATTATATGCAGATAGCGTATTCCACTTACCATTCAGCCACCAATGAACATCTGGGCTGCTTTTGTTTCGGCTATTGTGACCAATGATGCTCCAGGAACACAGGTATAAAACTGAAGGGCTAGTTTTGAGATAACTCAGAAGTCACTCTCTAGGGCTATATGAGAAAAAAGGTACTCTGAAGTACCTCAAAGGGGAAGAAAGACATCTTCCAAAGCAGCTGAAAATGAATGACAAGTACCCCTTATGTATAATAATGGAGACAGTTTTATAGGTATAAAAATACCATGGGCTCACAGCTACTCATAAAAACATAGTAGTACTGGGCTGAGGCACAGCACCTGCCTGGCAAGCACCTGCCTGGCAAGCACAAGTCCTGAATTCAAATTCCAGTACCAAAAAAAAGGTAGCGCTAACATAAATTCATTAAATACATGGCCCAAATACTGGTAACTATATAAGTAATATGTATGTACATGCATACACATGTGTATGTGTAAACATCCACACATGTTAACTCCTCTACACTGCTTAGAACAATCACCAATCAAAAAAAAAAAAAAAAAAAAAAAAAAAAAAAAACAAAAAACCTGCTATTGCCTGTCCTGGAGCATGCAGGCAAAAGCAGTTCATTTTGAGAAATGCAGTCCTTTCAACACAGGAGGCACTTGAATGTCAAATCTGAGGCTCTTATTTCCTATCAGGTAACAATGCTGCCTCTTGTCCATTCTTCCCTGTGACAGAGAGTTTTCCATTACTGTAACAAAATACCTGACATAATCAACATATAAAGAAGAAAGAGATTGGTGCAGCGATGTGTGCCTATAATCCCAGCACTCCAGGAAAGTGAGGCAGGATTACCAATTCCAGCCCAACTTGAGCAACATACCAGTTTAGTAAGACCCTATGTCAACATAAAAATAAAAAAATGAACTGGAGATACAGTATAGTTCAGTTCAAAGGCACTGGATTCAATCTCCAATACAAGAAAAGGAACAAGAGAAGGAAGAAGATGAGAAGAAGGGAGAAAAAAGGGAGGAGGAGGGGAAAAAAGGTTTGTCTGGGCTCATAGTTTTGGAGCTTCCAATCCATAGTCAGCTGGCTCCACTGCCAACTCAAAACAATGCCTGGTCCATGGTAAGCATTCTACAAGTTTTTGTGGAAGAAAAAACAGGTACTTATAAGTTCTATGAAAATAGTAAACGTTGTAAAGACACAGTCAATTAAGCCTGGTGCCTCAAACGATTTTTGTGTTCATTCCTCAATACACATGCATAACCACAAATTTAATTATCCATAACTAAAAAGTCAGTAAAACTGGCTAGCAATAATGTGGGCGCTTAACTGCTTTGTTAACTCTAATGAACTTCGTTTTAACAAAAAAGACACCAATCAGTCACAAATGCTTCTACTTAGTACTTAAAATATTATTTTCTGGCTTCATACTTGTTTTATGCTCTTTTAATTAGTGAAATTTAACTTCTCATGTAACACAGTATGAAGGATAAGCTACATGACTTTCCATAATACTGGAGAGACAGAAGGGACAAAAGTGACCTTAGGCAAAATTTTGTAATACATACTCAAATGCATTCTACTTAATAACAGATGTTCAATACCATGTTTCTCATCAACATGCATTTTGTGTGAACATTCTGATCATTCAAAAACTTTTAACTCAGTTTGCTATGACAATAACTTCTGGATAACTGATATTTGTTAAAAGCTCCTGTGATTAATTTCTCTTAAAAAAAATTTACAAAGTTTGTGAAATGCCCTTAGAATTTAAAGTATTGGGCTGGGGATTTAGCTCAGTGGTAAAAGCATCTGCCTGGCGAGCCTGAGGTCGTGAGTTCGATCTCCAGTACAAAAAAAAAAAAAAAAAAAAAAAAAAAACATTTTAAAGTATTTTTAAAAGATTGTTGCTATAAGTACTACAAAATTTAACAGAGCACTTCACAGGAAATAATATAAGCCTACCAACCATTTTCAAATGATTTCTGTTTTGACCAAAAAATGATACTGAAATTCAAAATATCTAGATTGTTAAAAGTTATCCACACTCATGAAGTCAATTTCAACATTTTGAAAATTAACAGAATTCAAAACAAAACAAAAACCCTAAAGCAATCCTGCAGGGGCTGTAGGAAAATCAAAGCTTTCCTTAATTAGCTTTAGTTAAGTCGATTTTATAATTTTCATAAAATTGAAAATAATCCAATAAACTATTTTCCTCAAGTTTAAAACATAAAAATATTGCATGAATTCTTCCTGTTTACAGTAATTCAAATAAATTACTTTTGTGTTAAAAGACATTTTTAGTTTAGTACTGCATTATCATTACTTTGAAGGAAATCCAAATAGCTTCTTTGACTGAATTCAACATCTAAAAACAATTTTTAATTTGATTATCCTAAAATTAAGCTAACTTGCTTGTCATAGATTTTCATGTTTACTGAAAACCTTAGACATTTCAGAATATAAGAGATGCTGCAGGTGTGCCAGAACACACATTATAATATTAATATTTTATTCTATTTGGGTTTTAAATTTTTTCTTCTTAACCCACAAATTATATACTTGTCTATCTTTGTAGACACACACACACCCTACATAATTAGCAGATCTCATTTGGAGTTTTGTTTTTGTTTTTTTGTTTTTTTTTTTGGTACTGGGGATTGAACTCACAACCTTGCACCTGCCAGGCAGATGCTTACACCACTGAGCTAAATCCTTGGTCCTATTTTTTGAGACAGGGTCTCACTATGCAGTTCAGGCTGGCCTTGAACTCACTTTGTAGCCCAGGCTGGCCTCAAACTCGCAATGATCCTCCTGCCTCAGTCTCCTGAGTGCTGGTATTACAGGCGTGTGCCACCATGCCCAGCTTCATTTGGTGTATTTTTTAGCCAACCAGCAAAATTTACGCAGACAGCAAATATACTGTTTAACACACACAAAATACAAATGACATCACTAGATAGATTACATGTGATAATACTTCAGAAATAAGTCTCTAACTTTATTCTATTTCATTACAAGCACTAAAGAGGAAAGATAAATAGTATTCTCCTATGGTCAATAAATTTGGATTATTTCAGCGAATACTGAATTAACTTCCATGGGATAAAGTCACTAGTAGAGCCAAAGTTTATTCAAATATTCCTTTGTTAGATCTTTTTCTGGTGTTGTTAAACTTCATTCTGTCATATATAACATTCTTACTAGAATGTCATTTAAAAACAATAAAATAATGGAGAAACCTTTCTACAACAATCAGCATTTCAAAGATGATCCAAAAACTTAAGTAATTGGTTGATTAGATCACCTTAAAATAGGAAACTAGCTCAGAATTCTTAGGGCTTAAAGATCTCTACCTTCTTGCTCATTAAGTATTTGAGTCTTATGTGAAGTTTTCATTCCAGTATCAGGATTAAGAAAAAATAAATGTAAGTTCTACAGGAAAAAAACATGTTTCAAAAATTCAATTTAGGTTAATGGTTTGCAACCTGGAACACTGTTTTCATATGCAAAGGATTGCCCTTAACCAGTAACAAAGCCTTTTTATTCCATATACAGTACAGTACTCTGTTACAGAGCACTATAGTATACTATAAAATTCAGAATTCCAATTTGGGGTATCAGGAATCCACATACTCTCCACCTTGCTGGTGTCTCTTACTGAATGATGGTAGGGTTACATCAAGCCAGAGCAGGCTGAGAATGTAAGGCATGGAAGAAGACAGGCAGAGATGAAGAAGGAAGGTCTGAGAATGACTCAAGTCCAAGATTGGAACTGAAGTCTGAAAGCAGGTACCAAGCTTGAAAAGACAGCTCTGAGCTGGACACAGTAAGTGCTATGGCCTCCCTTTGCTTAGCTACCTAACCCAGTGGCCAGTTCTCTGCCCACGCCACTGTCTGACTCTTTCAACTCACCTCCCCTGCGACCTCCACCCAGGATTTTGCTCCTCCTTTTTTTGCCTGATAGAAAAGTGAACATTGCCCCACATATTCCATTAACCAGCAAGTCCTTTAGGTCTCTAAAGCCTTTACGGCCCAAACCACCACCAACAGATTAAATGGGCCCTCATATGAATTAATTAATGCTGAGTCTTTTTTTTTTTTCTTTTTGGAGAAAATGAGTCTCTATTACCTGTGGAGTGGAAGAGATGGGTTTCTCTCTCGATGTGGGGAGGGATACAAGGGAGACTACAAAAGTTCTAACAGCAAGAAACAGAACAGAAGAGAACACCCTGGCTATAATTACAGTCTCACCAAAAACAAGTTAGGATTATATATACCAAGGCCTACTTAGTTAACAAAAATCCAAGTATTTGGAATATAAAACATGGTTCTAAATTGCATTATTCTGTTTTTTAAAAAAGCACTTAACTGTCTCAAGAAGACAGTTAATTTAAAGTAAAATGTGTCTCAAGTGGGGTTAATGTTAATACACTTTTCAAGTACTGACACCAAAATTGCAGTTCTGTAGTAAATTACAAATCTAAAAGTATTTCACATCCAAGTTCTTCAATCACACCTGGAAACATTTAAGCTTGTCATGCCATATATGTTAGTAGTTAAAACAGAGTCTGAAGATTAACCACATCTGAAAAGTTAAATTATCATTTCATACAACTACAGAGGATCACAAATAATGCAATACAGTTACTCCCCAGGGTAAAAACAGTATGTGTGACATATGGTGATACAGAAATAAATGATCACCCCAAAGACCTTCACAGTTTTATCAAAGAATTTGTAAATGTGTCATGCATGATTTGTAAAGTTCTTCTCCGCTCAGAGTTGACTTCAAATTCAGAAATGTGATTTTTCAGCCAGATAAAATTTCAAAGCATTTTTAAAGAAGTAAACTTAGTATAAATTTTGTTCAAAGGATTAAGAGCACAGCCACCCAATTACTGACCCAATGTGTACTATCTTCTCTTGCTAGATTAGTAAATAACTATCAGAGGACAAAGTCACTAACAGAGATGAAGTTTATTCAAACAGGGGCTACAAAAACAACTAACAGGAGCAGTTAGTAACAAAACGTTGACTTCTACAAATACTTACAATGCTTGGACCTATTCCAAGTACCTTGTAAAACCCTATTAAAATGATCAATCACTCATAATTTAGATTTGTTTTAACTATAAAGCCCTATATTCACTAGCACTGAAGTCTTTCTCACCAACTTCTTGTGCCTGTTGTTTTCTGTTACTCTCCAAACCACAGGGCTTGGGGATTTTTGTTGGACGCGACTCAAATGAGCATCTATCTAGTCAACAACCCCCCAAAATTTTAAGTGAAGCAAAAAGCTGCAGGGTGATTTGCCAAATGTCAAACATTACTCGAAGGATATAGGAAGAAGTGATGTCAAGTTCATTCAGCCAGCCAACAGAAGTGAAGCTGAGGATGAAAGACCAACACAGAACCATCTGGACTCTGTGTTCAACCATCTTCTTAGCACAAAATCACAAGTCCCGCGACCACTCCACTGCTGAGTCCAAACCCAAAGAACTGCAGTGTTTGCTGTTTACTCACTACAACCCTTCCCTCTCCCAACTGTATCACACAGAATTAGAATCTATTATATTGTATACATACTACTATGAACAGAAAAAAATCTTACTGGTATTTATAAACAGAACTTTGTGGATTTTTTGTGATGTTCTGAAATGTACAGAAATCTGTAGGCAAATCCTAACCCTACATTTTTAACAATAAAATGTTTCATAAATAGTATATAACATTTTCATGTGTATTTCCTCCTTTGAAGCCACAAAAACCTAGCTTTTCTGACCCTAGCCACGCCACTGAACCTGCTATTCTGACCCGTGTGATGGCATTTTAATAACTGTTTACAGTCACTGGGTGTAAATATCAAAGTGCTTGCTAAACATTAATTATTTCTCCTTCTTGCAACCTCCCTACTGACAAAGACAGCCCAAACAAGACTGGTAAAAGCCTGCATCTGCGTTGAAACCATTTTTTTATACCTGCTAATGTTTAAATTTCTAATTATTGAGATAACTATTAATCTGAACCTGAGCTGACTGCATTTTTCTTTTAACAAGAACTTCTTATCTTTCCAAAAATAAGAAACACTGTTATCCCCCAGATCCAACAGATGCACTGGCGTGGAAGGGCCCACAGGCAGGCTCAGGGTCCACTGCCGTAGACCTTACTAGCCCAGGAACTCAACCTCCTTAACTCAAAAAATACCTGTGGGAGGGAAGCAGCACAAGGGAGGAGTTAGAGAACCAAAACAAGCTTAACAAGCCACCTTTGTACTCAAGCTGTTAGGCTGAGTTAGAATCTAAACTTTTATAAATGGTAAGAAATCAATGCTCAATATGATTTCCACGTGCATCATCATGACGAAATTTCGTAACGTTAGCGTGCTAACAGGTCAACACAGTTTCATCATAACTTTTTTAACTATAAAGGCACCGTTTTAATAATTTCCAGTACCATCAATGCAAAATACACTAGCAGTACACATTAAATTAACTAAAATGGCTTTTTAAAAATGTGAACAAAATTTAATTTCCTCCCCTTCACCCCGCTTCATATTGAGGATTGAACCCAGGCCCAGGCCTTTACACTGTGCTACATCTCTAGCTCTTTCTCTACTTTGAGACATGGTCTCACTAAATTGCTAAATTGCCCGTTGGGCTCAAACCCTCTCGCCTCAGCCTCTAGAGTCCTGGGATTATAGACATGTGCCACTGCACCAGCTTTACCACTTCTCTTTTAATCATCCTCATTCTATAGCTAAAGGAACAGAGATAGTGGTACCTTACTTCTTATATTATAAATTTATATTGCAGTCACACAAAGTAGCTTTTACCTCAAAATCTAAAATACAATATTATGAGTTGTTGAAATTTGGAGGGGGGTGGGGTTACCTGGGATTGAATTCATAAATTCGTGCTTGCCAGGAAGATGCTTGTGCCACTGAGCTATATCCCTGGCTCCTGAGTTGTTGAAGTTTTTTTACCTCAAAGAAATAACCGAAAAAAGGTGGTGGGGATACAACCTAAGTCCGCTAGAGTAGGATCCTATCAATGCCTCTGCTAAGCCACCTCTAGGCTCACTTTAGGCAGAAGACTTATGACACAACAAACAGCACCTGGCACCCAGCACCACAACTTGTATACATGCGGCAACATCTCTGAAGACAGAAGTTGTGCTGTCCGTCTGTGTGGTTAATTTGCATTAGAGGAATTAAACTTCTTAAGAAGAGAGTGTTAGACATTTCACTAAACTAATGATAACTAATATTTTAATTAATTTCAATCAATATTTTCTATCTGTGCTAACTTGCTGAGGAAAAAAGATAGTAAGAAATAGTTCCTGCTCACCTGGAGCTTACAGTCTAGTAAACAGATATTATGCTGACACAAATGGCTACAATACAAAATGAGATGAGTGCCCTAAAAAGAATGAAAAAACATGTTGTATGAGGTATAAAGTGTAGTAAGGACTAGACTAAGAGATTACCTGTGCCACATTTCCTCTCCACAGATAATGACAAGGGAAATGGGCATTCCCTGATGAACAAATAGCTGAGCTAAAACTCAGGAAAGCAGAACAGAAGGCAAAATATTTATGCTGGAACACAAGTACCTGTGAGGAAACAAGGGAACATCAAACCAACATAAATATGTATGGACATTATCATGGACCTGTAAAAGCTAAGGAATTTGTGCTTGTTTTAGTAGGCTAAGGAGAGAAGTAAGTAACTGGGGACTGAAACGTGGTATGGTTACTGTACTCTAACAATTTAAGTCTTCGTTCAATGTAGAAGATGAACAGGATTCAGCCAAATACAGGAGGTGTTATTATAGTAGTGTGGGTGCAACATAAAAGAGGGTTTGCACACAGATGGCAGCTGAAGGGATGAAAAAGGATGTCGCATATACAAGGAATAGGGTGTGAAGATAAACTGCATATAGGTTGACAGGTAAGCACATTCAGAAGTTGACTGAGAAGAATCAAAATGACTGATGTTCTGAGCCTGCATGAGCAGTAGTACCACTTAATAGAAAACAAGAAATCTAGAGGAAGAACTGGTTTGGGTGGAGAAAGCAGTGAGTATCACTTTGGTTGTGTTGCACAGAAGGTGTAAGCAAGATATCCAGGGAGAAATGTCAAGCAAGCATTTAGGGCTTAAAAGAAAGGTCAGGCTAGGGTTACAAATTTGGGAGCTACCTAAATAAAGGTGATGGCAAATGCTTGAGTTGGAGAAGATCTCTAATAAAAAGAGCATACGGGTATAGAGGAAATAAAGTTTTTTTGAAAATGATTACCTGTGAGGGGTGAAAGGAAATGGAAGTAGAGCTAGTAATGCAAATAAGAGGACTGGCCAGAGATAGCAGAGTAAAACTAAAATCAAACTCTGTGCAGCTTAACACAAGTTCACTGGGGCCTGTTATATATCAGCATTATAGTCAAAGTAAAAATGATAAATAACAAACAGTACAGTTCCTACTTTTAAAATGTGATGTGGCTTGAGCACTTGCCTAGCATGTACAAGGACCTGGGTTCAATTTCTAGTACCACAAAAAAAAAATAAAGTGATGTCAAGAAAATCAAGCATACAAACAAATGAAAACTCTGCAAAGAAGAATGTAGAGATACATAATACAGCCAGGGATACAGTGGAGACTTAAAAATCAAAGAAGAATAGTATGTAGTTAAGCTGACACTTAAAAATGTGGGTGTATGCATAAAATGTAAATTATTTTAGAAAATTATTATCAGAACTGCTTCAAGAATAAATTTAAAGCTGGTAGTAACTATTAAAGATATTGACCTGAGGTCCCCTAACAGATAAAATAAGCAAACTGACATATCAACAGGAGCAATTTAGAGAAGCAGGGGAAAAAAAAATTATTAGCAAGCTGGATATGGAAGGGGACCCTCCTTAGCCTGAGAAAATGTACTGATGATCCCAATATGCTCTGGGTTGATCCAATTACAGCCACTTGTACTTTCTAAGTTTTAACTCATAAAGTGACTACATGTGCAGCCAAACCAGCATTCCATCAAATACTAAATTCTGTCTAACACTAAGGGAAATTTTCCTGTCATTTTACAAATGGAAAAAATATTTTAAATGTATCAAATTTTCATTAATATAGATGAAAAGCCTGATGTATATGCATTATCTGTGAATCTGCTTTTCATGAGAATGTTTTTCAGTCTATATGCCATTACATAGTACTAATTTTCACAACTTAACTCTTTAATATATATGAGATCTTTAATTTAAAACTTTCATAAAATTCCTAGAAGCACGTTTACCCTAGTGTCCATTCCAGCATGATGGAATTTGAGGAAATGATATCTAAGTTCACATTTCAGTAACCTCGCTTATACCCTTCTCCTTCGTCTTTCTCAGTATTGACAGTCCTAAGGAACAAGTACTTGCTACCACACTGCTACATGTCCAGATTCTCTGTCATTTTTATTTAACACAAAGTATTCATCCTGAATTTATAACAAGTCTGATTTTGAATGGTGGCAAGATAACATATTGTTCCTCTACTCTTCCAAAGAATGCTTAGCATAGTAATCATCTCTTAGCAACAAAGTCTATAGGAAGTCATGATAGTAACTTACAGATCTTATCTTGTTAATAACCAAAGTCAGGATTCCCCAGTTAATAGATACAAGTCACATGATTTTCCCCTAAATGTAACACTGAAAACTATTCCAGAGGAGTTCACTCACTTCTTTGGTCACTCATTATCTGCAGTTAGATTTTTTTCCTGGAGTACTTCACCACTCAAAAGAGCTGAAATTGATTACATACAACTTCTTTTACATCATTTATAAAAATATGAAATGAGACTAGTTCCAACTTGGGAACCACCAAAAACACTTTTTCTTCTCAAGGACAGTACACAACAGTAGGCTGTTTCTAAGCCAATGTGACTCCACAAATGAACATTTCCTCTCCGTGCTGTGGTGAACACACAAATTTTTATTCCTTTTGGATTACAGTCTTAAAAGGTTTTATAAAGTTAACATAAAATATTTTCATGTTTCTCAAAAATGTACTCCATAATTTCCACTAATAACTCCAAATACACCAGTGAGGCTGATTTTTATTTAATAAAACCAGTTTCAATAAATTTTTATTCTAACCTGAACATTAAAATATAACAAGACTGATACATAATTCTGTCAATTCTCTACAAATGTTCTTATAAGGAGGTATACACTAACAACCTATGTGTGTAATTGGTAAAAGGAAACAGGTAAAGAGAAACATTCTAGTCAGCAACTCCACAACTCCAATTTTCTCAAAACTGTTCAGTGAACACCATTTTATGATGTGATTGACTATACTTGTTTGATAACTAAACCAAAAACATTATATTTTTTCAACACTTCTACCTGCTTCTAATTAAAAAAAAAAATTAAAGACTGGGACCTAGGTCTTTTCTAGTTCTAAAAATTAGGCTCTTCCATTTTGTATGCCAATATAAAGGTAAATAAGACATAGTTCCTGTACCCAAGAAAATCCCAGGCATGTAACAAAACAATTCCAATACAACGTGTAAGTTTTATCAATTTTCCTGATTCCGTTTTGTGTTGGAAAACTTTTCCAAGATTATTGCGTTTCTCCCTGTGTAAGTTTACTAAATTAAACTTTGTGTTAAACATTGATTGACTGCCCTACAAATGCTAAGTGCTCACAGTAAAGATGAATAGTTAACAAATACACTTTATATCATAAACCAATGCACATAACTGAAACCAAAGTTTAATGAAAAAGTAATCACTCTTAATGAATGTAATACATGCTCATCTTTTCTATTCCCCTCTATTACATTTTTCTTAATGCTAGCTTCAATAAATTATCTCACAACCCATTTGAAAACCCAATTTGTAAAATGCTGCCCTATAAAATAGGCTGGCCAGACAAAAATCTCTTTGGTTTTCATTCAAGCCAGCTATGAATTTGAAGCATTTATAGAAGATAATACCCAGAAGAGCCTATTCTGCTTCAACACTTAATTGTAGGATTATCAATTCACTCAAAGCACTCTACACTTGAATACATTCTCATATTAAATAATAAATTACTTTTGAGAGCTTCAAATTTTTCCTAATTTTAAAATATTAAGGGGTTAGATCCAAAATATTAATGTAAACTATTTTTTAATGTTTAAAAAATTCAACCATCTAGCTTAAGGTTGTTAGCACAGAAAGTGTATCGCCATTTAAAAAAACATAATTTTGGAAAACTGTTCACCTTAGATGTTTGAAGAAACTTAAACATTATGATTAAAAAGAATTTTATAAAAGACAAAGTTGGTTTATAACATGCTAAGTCTTTCTAAGAGCACTGATACCTCAAACAGACTTTAGAAATCAAAATGATCATACATAGTAGTACTATTAAAAGACAAAAACCTAAAGGGTTAGAGAGCTAAGCAATTTTGTCCAAGTCATATACATCATTATAACCACTAGTAGAACTTGGATTGGGACCTGGTTTGTTAGCTGTCAGTTTGGTCTCTTTCCACTATGTTACACATTGTCCACATCTTATAACTATCAATACCAATACCAACAGCCATCTTTGATATCTCCCTTGTCTAAAATTCTAAGGCAATTGTAGTTTGACCTTCACAATATAAAGACACTTAATTGCTGGGCACAGTGGCACACCTGTAATCCCAGCATTTGGGAGGCTGAGGCAGGAGGATCGCTGAGTTTAAGGCCAGCCTGGGCCACAAGTGAGCTCGAGGTCAGTCTGAACAGCAGAGTGAAACCCTGTATCAAAAAGATACATAAATACAACTTTAAAAAAATAAAGAATCTTGATTATGTAACTTTGTGTACTGTCCTCTAATTGCTTTCTGGGTATACATTTTAACTCCCTCATAAAACCTTTAGATATGTCTTACAAATATGGTGACCCTAATAAACTATTAAATGTGGTAAAGAAAAAAATAATTTGGCCACAAAATGACTTTAAAAATCAGTTTCGTTTCTAATCTCCTCGATTGCACACGATGCCTGCCAAAACCTTAGTTCTGGATTCCATCACAGTTGCTGTAAGAACCAAATGAAAACCATTTTTCTTCTTAAAAAATAAAGAATTGCTCTCTTTATTTGTGCCAAACTACCTTCTCCCAACAGTATTACAAAGGTTTTGGTCATAATTTCAAATCTATTACAAAACAACACAAATAATATGAAAATATCACATGCCTGAATTTCATTTCAATGTTTTGTTGATAAAGTCTTTGGTTTAAGTTATCTCAAAGGCAAAATTCATTTTTAACTACAAGTCAATTAGGAATCTGTGCCTTCTCACACAAATTTTCACAAGAGAAAATTCTGAGAGGTAACCTGTGCATTCTTATTATCATTTAAGGCAGTAACAGCAACATATTACCCAGAAAGCATGTTCTTGAAACTGAGAGTATTCCCAGCTACTTGAGATGCTGAGGCAGGAGAACTGTTAAAGACCAGGAGTTGAAGGACACCCTTAACATAAGTAGACTCCAGCCTCAAAAATCAGAAAGGAGCTGATTATGGAAGTGACACATTCTTGTAATTCAGCACACTGGAAGACTGAGGTAGGAGTTGCAAACTCCTGCTCAGTCTGGGAACCTTGGGGACTAAGTGATGCCCTATCTCAATAAAAGAAAAAAAGCCTGGAGTGGTACCCTTGGTAGGCTTGTAATCCCTGCCCTTGGGAGGCAGAAGCAAGAGGACTTCACTGTGAGCTCAAGGCCAGCCTGAATTCCATAGCAAGACCCTGTCTCAAAAAATAAATAAATAAATAAACAAACAAACAAACAATCAATCAATCAATCAATCTGGGGATATAGCTCAGGACAAATGGGGGAAGCTTAAACCCCTAGAGTTCCCCTATGAAAAAAGAAAGGAGGGCCAGCTGGATACACAGCTTGGTGGCACAATGCCTGCCTGGCAAGTGTTAAGTGGTGAGTTTGAGCCTCAGTACCAAAAAAAAGGAAAAGAAATCTAATACTATGTTTTGAAGCTCTAAGTACAAAATTGTATATGTACTGGGAAAATACTTGTATCTCTCTTATAAGGGTTAACCAATATGAAGGATTCAGTATTAATGATAATTAAAACAAGTGTAATCTGTTTAATGCTAAAGTTCTCTATGAAAAATAAAAATAGGTTTGGAATCTTTAGAAATAATGGATTTAAGAGTGTAGCAATGAAAAAAGGAATGTATTCCTTAAGTGGTGCAGATTCTGAAAAACCTGATAGTTTATTATTTTCAAATTCGAATGGCTCCAATAATGAATTTATTTATGAGACAAATTAAGACCATCAAAGCCCACTGCAATTAAAGGTGTTTTGGCACACATGTTGGTCCTCAAATGTTTGCTCTGTCAGCTGTCTAATCCACGTTGACCACTGCAGTAATTAGCACACTGTCTATAATATTTTAACTGCAAATTTAACAAAATTAGCTACTATATATTGGGAAATAAAATGCTGATCAAGATATCAAAAGTACTTATATCTCTATTACTATGTTAACCATATGTGTGGCACATGGCCAGATCAGCCATGCTTAGTATGAATAACATATGAGAATATTCAAAACCAGAACAGTCTATGCTGACCTAAGCTAACAAAAACACAAACATCCATCTCAAGGGGAACAGATTTTGATACCTAAAAGAAACAAAGAATTTTCAAGACCAGAATATCTCATAAACACTTTCTCAGATACTCATTCCTCATTTGATATTTCATAATTTATTTTGTTTTATTTTAAAGAGAATAAAACCAAACCAAATAAAATAACAAAGCCAATCAAAACAAAACAATGAATTCAATACAGGTCTTCAAAACAAGGTAACAGGAAATCAGCAATGGCTACCATAATGCCTCTTGTTATCTTCAAAATAGCTGCCCATTCGAGGCTGGCTTGGGCTACAGCGCCAGCGCAAGGCTGGCCTGAGCTACACAGTGTGACCCTGCCTCAAAAAACCAGGGCCGGGAGTTTGGCTCAACAGCTTAAGCGCCTGTCTGGCAGGTGCGAGCCTGTGAGTTCGATCCCCGGTGCCGCAAAAAAAAAAAAAAAAAAGCTGCCCATACCATCAGACATAATAAAATCAAACAAAACACTCTAAAACCAAATCAAACAAAACAATGAAAATGATACAGGGCTTCAAAACAAGATAATGGGAAATTAACAATGGCTACTGCAATGCCTCTTGTTTGTTATCTTCAAAATAACTGTCCAGACCATCAGACACAGGCATGTAAAATTAACTAAACAATACGAGAACTCAGTTGCTTCTTTACTTCAGTTGTTATCTTATCAGAAATTTCAGGTGTGTGATCTCTAATCTCTATTATGTCTGTGTCTCCTGAACTCATTCTGTGTGGGCTGAGGGTCTGAGATTGTATTTTGCTCCTTCATCCTGACATTTTCCTGTGTTCCTCTGAATCAGCCCATTGCTGCATCCTGGGTGCTTCCTGCATTGGCTGCTGGTCCCTCGGTGTAGTGGATTGGACTAGGGACCTGGGTGCCTCCAATCCTGGGTTGCTGAAGTGGTGGAGAGGAAGCCCAAGTGGTGGCCAGGCCTCTGGGCGTGGCTTCTTCTCTTGACCAAGCTGGCGTTGGCTTTGGGCGTGGCTTCTTCTCCAGGACTATTTAATAATTTACTATGTGCCAGACACTATTCTAGGTATTGGAAATAAAATAATGTATAAAATGAGGGAAAATAAACTACCCCATGGAACCTACAGTCTAGAAGAGACCCTGTCACAGACTGTTATATCCTGTTATATATTAAATCTCTAAAATACTGTCTGAAGCTCTCTGCTAAAAAAGCTTCTCAGGCCATGCCCAAAATTCAACAGAAAAGCTGTGATTCATTAATAATAGCTGCTATGCACGTGCTGAACACAGACAAAGTGAGACCTTAGCCATCATGATTCTAAAGAGTTTTTTCATACTTTTATTTAAATATTTGAAAAAAACTATCTTTTTTCATATAGTTTTCAAAATGTGCTTCCCTCTTTTGTGATAATGAATGAGATCAAACGGTTACCTCCATTTCAGAAGTACAGGAACATTTTATTAATTTAAATGGAACTATTTATATCCAACAGCTAAATATTTTCACATTTCTCTTATTAAATATACAATTATGGTAAGAACTTTTACCTGGCATCTTATGACTCACAAAGATGATGGGGGTGATGTCTTACAGTCCATGTCTCCCTTACCAAAAAAAAAAAAAAAATTGGACCTCCCTTTTTCATCCCCCAAAATGTCCCATAACAAGAACAAAGAAAATCATTTCACTACTCATTCTACATTAGCATATGAATAGTAGTACAACCCTAATACTTTCTTGCTAAGAAATCATCAATCTCAAAAAAATATTGTTACAGAAACTATTATCTCAAAGATTTGAAAGGACAAGGAAAGAACAAAGGTTACAAAGTTTCAAACACTACACTAAAGGTATGTTTAACTGTTTTAAGTAAGTATCTTTTTTCCTAAAAAGCAAGCAGATCACCAATTCCAGGTGACTAACCTTCTTAAAGCCAGCACCAAAATCTATGACAAATGGTTTCCCTGTAAGTTGACTGTTACATAATTGATAAGAAAACTCATAGCACTGGCTAAGTAATTACACTTTACATTTCTTTAATGACCTACCAGTTTGAGGTTGTTATAGTTGTTCCTAATACAATTCCAATGTAGTATGATGTTGACAGGCTTAATAGTGATTCTTCTTCTTTTTTTTTTTTTTTTTCCCGCGGCACCAGGGATCTAACTCACAACCTCGCGCCTGCCACACAGGCGCTTAAGCCGCTGAGCCAAACTCCCGGCCCTGGTTTTTTGAGGCAGGGTCGCACTATGTAGCTCAGGCTGGCCTTGCACTTGCGTTGTAGCCCAAGCCAGCCTCGAACTCACAATGCTCCTCCTACCTCAGCCTCCTGAGTGCTGGGATTAAAGGCATGCGCCACCACACCCGGCTTAATATTGATTCTTAAGTACTGTCAAACCTATGTTATAATGCTCAAATTGTGAAATGTTAAGAGTAAGCATCAAAGGAAACTCACCTTCTATTTGGGGGAGGGAGTCAGTGTGCCTCTGTTTATACACAGGATTGTTTTAACATGTTAGGCATAATTATGAACTTGTCTTAGTATCCAAAGACTATAGTTTAAAGCAAAGTATCCAGCCTCAAGTTGAAAGGGTGCATTGTGATAACTGACTGATTGTAACAACTCAAGTAAGTAATGCCCAACTAAATTGGCTCAGTGTAATTCAGTGTGTGGAAGACCCCACCCTCGAGAGAATTACCTCCTGAATGCTGTAAAAGGGAAAGGAAGAACAAAGGCTCCTTTCGTTCTTTGGAGGAGCTCCACTCTTCGTTTTTACCTAGGACTCAACTTCTGGCTTCCTGCACAGACTCTTTAGCCTCCAGCATGAAGCCTTCAACCTTCCAGCACAGATCCTTCAGCCTCCTGATGGGGACTGGCACCAGACACTACAGTGAGCTCCAGATCTTGGACTGCGTCTTTTGGATCCCCAGTGGACAAACAGACCTTCTGCATTGTTGCATACCTGACTCTGTGGGCAGCCACAGTAAGCTAATCTGTAAATTCTTATACATTTGTATATCTTGTATTATATCTGTTTCTCTAGTAAACACTGATTGATACGTAAGTATTTTCAATACAGTCCTTCATTTAACTATAAAAACATTTGATGGTATTACTAAAAAGACTAGTTTTCAAAAAATAGGAAACATCATTAATCTAGAATCCTCTTCTCTTGGCCTTTTCCTTATATTCCTTCCTTCAACATATGCTTATTTTCCCCAAAATACACAGTTGGGGCAGATTATGTCTTTCATCAGTCTTTGTTTGCCTACTACTCACACTTGAAAGTAACTTAATAAATGCTTGCTCAAGTAGTTCCCTCTACTTGAAATATGATTGTACCACATTATTTTGGCTATGAAAGTCTAGTCTAATTTTTTTAGAACGTTCTCATCTGTCAGGATACAAAATCAACACACAAAATTCAGTTGCTGTACCGGCAATGAACAATCCAAAAGCATACTCATAGCCAAGTGCGGTAGCACACACTTGTGATTCCAGTTACTTGGAAGGCAAGGGCAAAAGGATCCAAGTTTAAGGCCAGTCTACACAACTTTGTGAGATCTTGTTTCAAAATACAAGTTTTAAGAAGGGCTAGGGATGTAAGTTAAGTGCAAAAAGCCCTGGACTCAATCTCCAGTACAAAAACAAAAAACATAGGAGTAAGTTTAACCAAAGAGGTGAAAATACTGAAAAGTATAAAACACTAATGAAGGAAATCAAAATGCAAATAAATGGAAAAATATCAAGTGTTAATGAACTGGGAGACTTAATATTATTAAAGTAACAATACTACCTGCTTGTCTGTTCTATTGATTTTTATGTAGATTCTTTGTAAATAAAAAATAAAATACTATCCAAGTGATCTAAAGATTCAGTCCAACTCCTATCAAAATTCCATTGGCCTTCTGTATAGAAATGAAAACCAGTTCTCGAATTCATATGAAAATAGAAGGGACCCTAAACAGTCAAAATACTAAAAAACAACAAAAGTGAGGATTCAATCTCTCAATTTCAGAGCTTACTACACAAAGCTACCATACCTAAAACAGTGTGAGAGCATAAATATTGACCTATGGAATAGCAAACCTAGAAATACGTCAACTCATTTTCAACACAGATGCCAAGACTATGCAGAGCAAAACAGCGGTCCCCTCAACGGTGGCATAATGGAATACCCAAACAATGAAGATGAACCCTTACTTCATACTATATACAAAACACCACCTATATGTAAAAACCAAACCATTAAACTCAGAAGACACACAGAGGTAAATATTTTTAACTCTGAATTTAGTACCAAAAACACCACCAACAACAAAAAGCATAAATTGGACTTTATCAAGAAAATGGCAAGAAAATCTACAAAAATAGGCAAAACATTTGCATACCACAGAACAGTGATAACAAACCTTTTAGAGCTTTCAATGATACAAACAGCCCACTGTGGCACAAGTGCCACAGGTTCACCACCAATGCCACAGACAGATGATCCTCTACTTACAATGGAGTTGTGTCATGATAAACTTATTGTACACTGAAAACAGCAACTCACATGAAACAGCCTAAATAAAATAACCAAGTAATTTTAATATAATTTAAATGCCTCCAAGGTCAAATTAGTATCAATGGGTAAACCACAGAGACTAGAATAAAACTGTAGTAAGTAGCAAGGGAGATAAGGCATTTTAATTTATTCCTTTTGGCCATACATCTAGTTTTTATATTATTTAAGAAGTTCACATATATTTTTCTGGAACACTTTTCTGAAAATTGACTATTTATCCCTTCATCTCACCTTTCAAGTTACTGAAGTCCCAAGATAAAACAACACATAAATTAAATGCTGCTCAACAAGTCTTAACTATGAATTTAATTAGCAGTACAAACACAACTCATATATTTAAAAGGACAGTTCATTAAAGAACATGAGATTTTAAAAGAGGTCAACTGGAAGATTTTATGTCATGATTACTTCATCCTAGGAAGACAGTTCTTTACAATATACCTGTTTTAAAAGCCAGGATAATGTAAAAAAAAAAAATTTCATTTCCATATGAACAGAGGATTGTAATATCTCTGCCATTTAAAACACTTGTAAAATACTGATCTCAGTGTGGTCTTCAGCCAAACACATCATTTAAACAGCAAAACTTAAACTGGGCCTGGTGGTGTAATATCAGCACTTTGAGAGACTGAGGCAGGAAGACTTCAGCTCCAGTCCAACCTGGGCAATTGGCAAGAACTGGTCTCAAGTAAAAAGTAGAAAGGGCTGGTGATGTAGCCTGGTGCAAAGGCCCCAGGTTCAATGTCCAAGTACTGATAAACAAACAGACACACACACAGAAAAACATTTTTTCAAAGACGAAAATTTTAAAAACTTGAGAGATGCAATTAAAATTCTATGTCCAAATCTATGTTTGCTAATAACTCTACACCAGGAAATGAATTTATCTTGTTTTTAATACTAGCTTATTCATAATAAAACTATGCCTGCAAAACATGCATTTACAATGAAAATTTTAACTTTTCAAAGATGACTGAATAGAACAAATTATGATTATGAAAATTTAATTCATTTTAGATGTGTGCATATATATAAGCTCTTTAAGATGAGTAAAAATGAGAACCTCCTATCATTATTCGGAGTATGTTGTCTTTCAGCTCTCCCTAAAAAAATCTATTTTTACGGGCATTAGGAACAATCTATTCCATTAATATAAAACTCTAAAATAGTCCAATAATATGTAAACACATTTCTAAAAGGCCCACCATCTGTAAACGGAATGTCAATACTTGTGAAGCACACTTACTTAAATGAATGAAATACCTTAAATCTATTCAAAGACAGCTTGAGAGTGAAGTAGGGGTTAACTGTAATGAGAAACCAAGCTCTCCTTAGGAAGATTCAAAAAGATGCGGTAACTTTGGAAAATCCCAAATATCGTAACATACCCAGTTTAGACAAGCTATATGACACTGGTCTATAAATGCTTCCATCTTCAGTAGCTGTTAAAACAAGCAGTCCTTCACAATTTTGATAGAGAACAGAATTCATTTCCTCTCCACAACAGCATTGTTTCAGTGTCTTTTACACAGGACTGGTGCGGGTGGGGAGGCACAGATACTTACTGTATCGACTAAAAGACCTAATCTAAAAATAAATAAGGAAAATGTGGGTATAAGTGTGCACATGTACGAGTATGTTTATGTGAGCAGAAGGGTGGTATGGAGGGAGGAAGGGCAAAGTCAAAGTCAAAGAGGGGAAACAAGAAAGGATAGTTAAAACCAAACTACATAAATGCATATAGGCATCATTTAGATATCCGTCCTAAAAGCCTTTTTTTTTTTTTTTTGGTATAGTATTAAATCAATGCTCAGAATAACCCATCAAAGAAAAGTTGATAAATACAGACACACCATAAACTGGAAGAAAACATTCCCAAACCACATATCTGATAAGATTTCTCATCAGAAAATATAATGAACCCTCAAAACTTGATAATAAGAAAGTAAACTAATATTTTAAATGGCCAAGAGTTTAAATGTATCTGACTTTTCACTAAAGAAGATTCCCAAATAGCAAACAAGCTCAAAAAAGCATGCTTAACATCATTAATCACTAGGAAAAGGCAAACTGTAACTACAATTAGCTAGACCACCACATGATCAGAAGGAAAACCAAGTGTTAACAAGGACAAGCCCAGCCAGAAATCTCATATACTGTTGCTGGGATTGCAAAATGCCACAGCCACTTTGTAAACTATTTGGCCATTAAGTTTGTTTAACAAACTTAGAAGAAAGCAAATTAAATTTTAACTTACCACACTAGATATGTGTCTGTATGAAATGAAAATTTGTCTTCATACAATTTGTAGGCTAAAGTTTGTAGCAGCTTTATTGATAATTACTAGAAAATATAACCCAAATATCCTTTATCTGAATAAACAAACTGTGGTCCAAGCATATCACACAATATTATCAACAACAAAAGGAATGAACTATTGACTTATACAAAGCCACACTGAAAAGGTTGTATAATTCCATTTATATGAAATTCCAGAAAAGGCAAAACTATAAAATTAAAAAAGATCATTGTTTGTTAGTGTGAGGGTAATGGTTGGTATTGATTAGAAAACAATAAAATTTCTAACTATGCACTTTTGCCTATATATTAGTATTATTTGCAATTTTACATGTAGAAATATGAATTTTAGTGTACGCAAATTTACTTTTTAAAAAAAATGCTCAGCATAGTAAAAAAAAAAATGCTGGCTACCATCAGCAATGTACTGAAAACAATGCCTTCTCTATCTTATTATAAAACTGTTTTCCCCACAACTTGAATACTGCATGCAGTACTAGTAGATGTTATAAAAAAAAGAAAGAGAGAGAAAACTCAAAACATGGCACAAAGACAAGGAATGAAAGTACAGTAGCTACTGGATAACTCAAATCTCTGACCAGGAAAAACATGGATAGAGAGACTATTGTCACAGCTGTTAATTCAGGAACACAAAGAAGAAAAAATTGTTGCCCAAAACATTTGAGTTTTGAATTTAGGACTATGGGTAAAGAAATGTCACATCTGAAAGCCAACCTACAAAATTCATTCCTCAAATACAATATGCAGCGAGAAGGAAAGGGAGAAGAGGAAGAAAGAACAGGGGAAATAGTATAAGCAAAAAAACATAAAATACAAGAGAAATGTTTAAACAACTGATTAATTTGACTTTTGTTAAACGGGAAAAATATTTTTAAAAATATGGTGAATGGGAAATAGCAAGACATAGATTCTAGGGATCTGGGAGAACTAAGTCAACTGATGTAAACTGAAGTCCATAAATGGTGAATGTAAAAATGCTAATAATAACTGTTACTTTATCATACCCTCTCTGTGCTATAAACAATGAAGATGAGACTTTTCAAGCTATTCTGCTAATCCTACAGACAATTATGGTCACAGGACCAAAAATAGAAGAGCTAAGTCTCAAAATCAAATATATCACACCACAGTCTCTCTTGACCACTGTATTATTCATCTCCCAACAATACTATAAAAACAACTTTATACCAGTGAGCTACAGAGTAAAGCAATATTTAGTGACTGCAAACAGGTCCTATAAAATCAACAGTTTTATTTTGCTGTGTTTTGTTTCCGTTGGTACACATCAGCATGAGTATTCTGTGGTAGGGATTACCATTTCTTTTTTGGCCTCCGATGTGGTCCCAAGTGTTTCTTTGAGTCTAAGAGGGTTTCAGTACAATTTCCAAATGATGTGGCTACTCAAACAACACTTATGCTGGCCTCACACTTTCTAGTTTTTTTCCTTTTAATATACATTACCTTATGTGAGACAAATAGTTATCCTATAGGGATAGTAAGAGCTGGCTTCCAAAACATTAAATTAAACATATTCATTTTAATCCTGTAAATGCTTAGAGAACGTGAATCTTTTAGAACAGATACAACACTGTGAGTGATAAGGTCCAAGAATGAAGTCCTATTCTGCTTGAATCTCTGTATAACTATTTTAAATCATTTAATTCAAAACCAGATTATACAGCATACTATCCTTTTACAGGCATTTTTTTAAATGGATCATAGTAATTTTTTTATGAGAAAATACTCCCAGTTTCTGCACTTCTATTAAAGCTCACATTTTCCCATGGTGCCCTTGTACAATTACAAACCAAGGTCTTCAAATGAGTGATCCACCCAGAGGACATCAATGCTCTTTCTGCTTATAGAAGCTACTGCTGGGGACAGGACACAAAATGCTTCTCTAACTTGGCCTTCAAAATGGAAAGGAAGAAAAGTAAAGAAAAAACAAATGAGTAATCACAACAGTGAAAGAAGTTAAAAGTGTAGAAAGAAATCACCCTGTAAAATCATGACGTAGAAAGACCAGATTCTTAGCAAGTGTGAATTCAACAAACACCTTCATGTTAACCACGGATGGCAGGGAAAACAGGAAAAAAGAATAAAATGAGCAAAAAATAAAATAAAAAATTAACTGAATTATTCAAGTCTGAGGCAGATTAAAGAAAAGAGCATTAAACAACAGCTAATAAGCCATGAGTATGGAGTATGGGTCTCATGTACAGTACCAGCTTCAAATACACTGTCTACTGCTTTACCTCAAAAGTCACAAGACTGTTATATAGCTTCCAAGCAGTATCTAGGCAAACTGCAAAGATTTCATGAGATCCCTCCTACTACCACAGTACCCTCACAACCACACACTGGGAGGAAAAGTAGTATGAGGATCTGAGAAAATGTACATGAAAGTACATTCCTGTTAACAGGAAGAGGGTAAAATACTTCACAGAACATCGATAACAGGCTAGGCATGACATCCAACACAAACCATGAAGCTAACAAGTAATATTAAGTATAGTAAATGTTTCCATGTCAATTGGCTTAGTCACAACTTTAATTAAGTGCTTAAGACCAAAATCCCTTTTTTTTTTTGTACTGGGGATCAAACTCACAACCTTGTGCTTTCCAGGCAGGCACTGTGCTGCTGAGCTATATCCCTGGCCGAGACAAAAATATTTAAATATTCAAGAGCTTTGAGAAGTGGGGAGCAGATATATATATGTATGTGAGTTTGTATGTGAGTTTTTAAATGATGATTGTCAACCTAAATGGTAAAAATATTGGCTTTTTCCTACCTAAACGGTTTTAATTCTTTAGTATGTTGGCTGTTCCCCTAAGTACTCAATTTAGAATTATATATCCATCATATGCATAAGTAAGTAAACCTATAAAATAACACTGAGAAAACAAAACAAAAAATTCTTCTCTACAAAATTAAGCAGCAATTGGTTTAAAAAATTTTTTCTTACAAGATTACTTACAAAGTTTGGAGTACTTACTGAATGCTTTCTGTTGTTTTCTGAAATAAAGATTTTAGGCAATGATGGAATTCCCAGGAGAGAACTTTAGAGGCCACAATTCACACATTTTGCAGAATACTGATTAATACTGAGTTAAAAGACACCTCTTACACCTCTTAAACCTAGATGTGCTAAAGGTTCATAAAGGGGAAAGACTCATGGAGAATAACAGTGATCAGAATACTCCAAATCTGCACAACTTGCTCCTGCAATGCACAACAGAAATTTTCTGTAGTGTTCTAAAGGAAAATAGCATCTGACCTTCAAAACACCTTCCAACCTATGGGAGAGATTCTCCTTTCAAATATGTATGTGACTTACTAGTAGCCTAGATTTCCCTTCTACCATAGCTAGCTTTAGTGTGAACTCCCAAGCCCATTCTTGACTCCCTCTTCTACCATGCTGACCTTGTTTCAGCTTCTATGTTTTGTTAAAAGACATTGAATACTGTTTTGAAATGAAATAAATTCGAAATAACAGCATTTGTGAGATTAACATGAAAACTTCTGTGCCGATTTCTGAAGCTCTGTGGGAATAATGGTACTAAGTGCTAATGTTTTTTTTCTTTTTTCCTCAGGAGGTGGACTACATTTCCACACAGAGTGAAAAGACTACCAACAGAGTAATAGTTATGCCAATAACATATATAAATAAGACTGCTGAGAGTAGGACATAGATTGTGGAGTTGCTACACAGAGGGACCAATAATCACAGTACTCCCACTTTTAGTAAAAAACCAATTTGGTACAGTTTCAACTTAAATGTTTGATCATCAGTTTCCATGCATTAAGTAGAAACATTCAAAGTGTTTGAAAATTCTCTCTGTAAAATAATTACATATATAAGTGTTAAGTATTTCCTACAGCTATTTTTTTAAAGAGTCAAAGTAAAAAACTACATATTACAAAGACCCTACTGAAATAAAATTAACACAGATAACAGTAAGATTTGTACCAGCCATATCATGGCTTCAGGAAGATACTACTAGTCAAAACACACACTTCCGTAGCCCACTATTCTCAAGTATAAATGACAGCATCTGGCCAACATTTCTACCTCTAAAATTCTATGACTTTGTAAATTCTGCTTTTTAGGTGTACAAAATGTTAGATGTTAGAGAAATCAATTTAATACAGATTCAGAAATAGACCTATAGGCCTCTGTTCTCACTAAATTTCCAAATGAAGTCTAAAAATATGAGACAAGTAACTGAAGAGTTTACCAGTGTCATAAGACTACAAAACAAGACAACTTTTACATCAAATGGAAGGTACACACAGTTGCAGCAGAGTCTGTAGAGCACCAGAAGCCAAGCCATTACTAAAGAGCTAACTTACAAGACCTTGACAAGGTGATGGAAGGAGAGGCACCCTTTTAAAAAACTCAGTCTCAACAGGGATAGATGAAAAACCAAAAACCATTCAATAAGGTAGAGAAGAAATATGGCCATTATTTAGGTTTTTCACATCCAAGAAAAACTTGCTACTAAAGTTATTAGTTATCTATATCAATGAAATTCACCAACTCAACTTGGTCTTATAAAACAGTTTAAGTATGGTTTAGATGGTTTATTTTATTAAAACCTTTCACTGTTTCTTTAAAGTATCATGTAACAAACTATATTTGTATAAAAATTCACTTTAATTTAGAAAAATTAGGATAGTTGTTATTACTGGTCCTACGCCTCTCAAGTGGAAATCAATGGTGCTACACAGTTTCACTGATTCTGTTAGGTCATAAGAGTGCGGTATGGACTAAAAGAAATCACTTCCCCAATAAGAGGAAAACATTTGCTATTGTCATTTTTTAAAATATAACATCAAATAACATTTTAAAAAGAAGAAATCACTTTTAGTCAGTGTAACCCCTCCCAAAACTGAGCAGTTCTGTCACTCCTGTGGGAAAGTCTAGTTTCTACGTACTCTGAAAATCTACCACACAAAAACAAAATTAGCACCTATGATACAATGGCAACTAAACTAAAACAGTAAAAACATCATTAAATGTTTCCCCAAAATAATATTAACATCCCCCCACAAAGAAAAATGAATGATGTGTATTCCGCACTTTCCATCTGTCACATTAACTATTAATTCATTTACTAATTTATATTGAACAATATTCCTAATAAACATTTAAACATATTGTAATTTTTCTATTATCAAAATAAATACATTTCATATGAAACTCAACAGTTGATTTGACACACTGGCTTATTCTGAAAAATTTCACACAAATTCAGTTGCTGTAATTCAAATAGTTGTATAGACTTTGGAAGACACTCATTTAAGGCAACCTGTAGAACAACTAAATCTTATAAAATTGAATGTATAAACATGTAAAGTGAATAAATCAACCCTGATTAACCTGGTTTCCTAAGTTTGGATTCTGGATTTTCTTTGAGTTTCCCTGTCCCCTGTGTGTCTTGTACCTTGGCAGCAGTAGGCAACCTTGAAGATGTAGCAGACAGCAAGCACGTAATTTTTATAATTACCCTTCAATTTGAATCCTGCTTCTGCAAATGATCAGTATGAGGTACTGCCAGTCAAAATGGTGAATGTGTGTGTGTCAGGGGTGGGGAACTGCAATGAAGGTGCTACTACCCACCTCTTAGGAATACTGAGCTGCTTAAACAAACACAACCTGTGCAAACTTCTGAGTACAAAGTAAGTTATTTCTGCCCACAGCTCATCCATCATATCTTCTGTGCTTGCCTAAAGAAGACAAGAAACTACAAAGTAGTAAAAGTCTTTGACCGAATATTGCCTCATTAGTCTTTTTCAGGACCATAAACTGCATACTTAAAAACATACACACACATACCAAGTAAAAGCAAATGAAGAGGAAACAAAATGGACACTATTATGTCAGAAAAGTTCCAGCTTCCTTTCACTGACCACTGTAAAAGTCATTCCTGTGAAGAAACTACACACGTATAATACATATTGTATATACACAGATGTAAAATTGTTTCATTTTTTTTGAAACAAGGTCTCACTATGTAACCCAGGCTATCTCAAACTCAGGATGCCTCTGCTTCAGCCTCTCCAGTGCTAGGATTACAAGCATGTGTCATCATGCTTAGGTCAATAAATTGTAAACAGTAACAATTACGAAAGAAAAACACTTATTGTCCTTCTCATAAGTACATATCTTACTGGACCCTGCTTTTTCTTGGCATGTTTATTCCCTTTCCACAATAGGTTGGTGGCAGTAGAAAGGGAGGAGGAGGACCCACATACTACATCTTACTTAAACCATACTTTTCCAAGTGCCACAATCAGATTATGGCTATATTCCTCAGCATGACTACTTTACCTGGATGTGTTCAGGTTCACAGTATTTCATATGCCAAAACACAACTCTACTGGAAAAAAATTTAAATAATGGATTTCAGGTGAACACATCTGCCTCCTCCACCTATGCTGCTTATTTCTTTGCTTCAAAAAAAAAAAAAAAAAAATACTACCCTGACTAGATTAGAAAAGGAGAAAAAAATGAGAACAGAAAATACCCCAAATGGAACAGAAGCTGCAGCCAGAGTCTATGATACTAAGGAAATGAAGTGTGATGGTCAAACAGAAAAACATTTACCAGGAACAAATGGTGTATGACTTTTTAAAACTCTAGACTAGTGATTTGAAATTAAAGAAAAATTTAAATAAACACACATATCATTTGCTATGCTAGGCAACAAACAGACATGCATATTTAAATTGTTACCTTAGAAAATAATGATAAAACACAGCAACAATGTCAATCAATAGGAGCTATATACGTGAAAGTGGTTAAAAAAGTAAATTCTGAAATGTATATCCCCCACCCAATAACATAATAAAATAAAGACAAAGACTGTATAAAGCAATCTAGGATTCTTGCTAACAGTAAACTTAAAATAGACATCAAATTTTTCTCATTTAATGTACATAGTTTGACTTTATGACAAAAATGAACAAGGAATTTCACTTTTTAAATTACTAAAAAAAAATTAAGCTGTTTACAAAAATTCCTAATATTCTAATAAAAGGGTATGTGATTGTACAACTATCAATGAAAACTTTAATCTTGTGAATATGAATCCACAGTTACTGTTTTTCTTGAGACATGGTTTCACTATGTAGTCCAGGCTGGTCTTGAACTCACTGTGTAGCCCAGGTTGGCCTCGAACTTGCAGCAATCCTCCTGCCTCAGCCTCCTAAATTCTGGGATTACAGGCATGCACCACAACACTCTGCTGAATCCATAGTTACTGTTTTTCAACTCCCTATACACAACTATATTTAGAGAGCAATTTTTAACCCCAAAAGAACATAAGAATGTTACCATGATTTTAAAATATACATAGCATAAGTTTTTGCAAACCCCTAAAAATGAAATTCCCTATTGCCTCTGGCCAGCATTATAGGGATCTCCTTAAAATGACTGGTCTTCAAAAACGCTGTAAGTTTTTGAAGTTCATTTTTAGATAATACAATAATGTGGATTCCATTAATGTTAACAATTAAAAAGTAAAATCCACTAGTATAAAAAAGAAATTTTCACAAAAGTAGACATACATTTCTCAATTGTGTGTGTATATATATTCATACATAGACATACATATATAGAGAGAGATCTAATTTTAAGATAGCAGAAAAATTTTTATTAGGCTAATTCTAAGTCTACTTGCCAAAAAAAGGTAGAAAAATTAGTGAACTAGATATTGAATTAATGGAGAAGGAAAATGGCGGGAGTGGGGGTGCCAGACACAAAGGTGCATTCATTTTGAAACCTTAGAACCAAAAACAAATTTTTTTAAATTTCCAAGCAGAATTTAAAACCAGATTCTGCTCTAAAACTCTAAAAGCTCATAGGTCACTTACCCATATAAAAATTACTACTAATACTCTCTCAGTTACTACAGAAGTAGAAAAGACTCCATATAGTACAGAAATTAGAATTTCATACTTTAACATATACAGAAGTGCTAAGATTAGTTAGGGTTATGCAGAACTAAACACACACTGCCAGGTTCCAGAGAACCAACTCATAGGAAAAAAAACCCCCAAAAGAAGCACCATGAATGCTAATTTTAAATCTTTTATGATTTAGCCTAGGTAGATAGAGACAAAGACAGAGATAGAGGCAGAGATAGAAAGTAGGGTATTGGAGAAAGATGAATTCACTCTCAAAGACATCCTTTCATCATTTACATAAAACCATCCAATGTGCACAGCTATACAAAGTTCGTTTCTTTTAAAACATACTAATGTGTGCACATACCAAATGTATATACTCTGGTGAGTTAAATGGTATTACTGCCACATTAAAACAGTTTCCACACTCCACAAGGGTCTGTGAAAACCTGTTACAGTCAATTCCCAACCCCTAACCCAGGCAATCATTTGATTTCGATCCCTACAGTTTACTCTTTCCTGTTCTAAAACTACTTATAAAAGTAAAACCATGTAAGAGTATGTATCTGGTTTCTTTCTTTTTTTTTAACGGTATATACTTGATACTCAGCCATACTGCTTAGTTTGTTCATTTTTATTATTAAATAGTATTCCATTACATAAATAACATGATTTATTCAATCATTTACCTATCGATAGGTATCCGCACTTTTTCTAGTCTGAAGCTGTTATGAATAAAGCCAATATGAACACTTACGTAAAGAATCTTTTGTGGACATGTGTCTACATTCCTCTTAATAAAATGCTGGGGAATACAGTAAATCTATTTTAAACATTACGGGATTCAGTCTAAAACTGCCAAACTTTTCCAGAAGTGGTTATAGATCTGATACCCCTAACTAGCAAGGAATGAGTGATCCAGTTTCCTTCAGGCTCTCCCCTGTACTTTTTAATTCAGCCATTCTATCATTGTGGTTTAATTTGCATTTAAAGTAAAACCACAAGCCAGCCCAGCCCTGGTAGCACATGGCTATAATGCCAGCACTCTTGTAGGCTGAAGCAGGAAGGTTGCAAATTCTACCCCAGTTTAAGCAACAGGGCTGGAGATGCATCTCTGTGCAAAGTCCACTGGGTCCAATCCCCAATATCAAAAAGGGTGGGGAGGGGGTCCTTTAGAAAATAGCTTTAATTTTTATTTATTTTTATTTATTTATTTATTTTTTTTTTTTGCAGCACCGGGGATCGAACTCACAGCCTCACGCCTGCCAGGGCAGGCGCTTATTAAGCCACTGAGCCAGACTCTCGGCCCTGGTTTTTTGAGGCAGGGTCGCACTATGTAGCTCAGGCCAGCCTTGCGCTTGCGTTGTAGCCCAAGCGGGCCTCAAACTCACAATGCTCCACCTACCTCAGCCTCCCGAGTGCTGGGAGCTTTAATTTTTAAATCCTATTTACCATTTTTCTTTTTATAGATGTTACTTTTCTGTTTTAAGAAATCCTTGCCTAAAGTTGGCATTATTTTGTCATATATCTTATTCTAAAGCTTTTGCCTTCCTGTTTAGTTACATGAGACATTTCAAATTAAGTTTTACATATTTTATGAGGAAAAGATCCATTAATACCACTTGCTGATCAAACAGCAACCGACCCTATTCTGTTCTGGTGATCTATGCCTTAGGCTGTATATGTGAGGGCCTGGGTATGATCTCCAGCCCTGAAGGTAAAAAAAGACAGTCTATCATTATGATATCATAGTCCTGTTTTTGTTTTTCTGTTGAGATGTGGTCTCACTATATAGCCTAAGCTGGCCTCAAACTTCTGCCTCAGGATCCTCCTGCTTTAGCTTTCTGAATGCTGGGACTGCGGGTGTGTACTGCCACACCAAATTTGTCTTCATTCTTCAAGCTTTGGTAAACTATCTTGAAATCAGACATTTTAAGATCTCCAATTCTGTTCTTCACTTTACAAATAAATTCTGGGTATCAGGTCTTTTGGACTTTATGTAAAGTACCAGCTTGTTAATTAACTTTTCATTCACTGCTGAAAAAGCAGTCTGGTAGACAATATTGAAAATAAAAATCCATTTTCATTAAATCAAATCTGTATATACAAGTACATGTGCAAGTGAAACTGAAAGCATAATCAATGTGTAAAAGAACTTTTTCTAAAAGGGGAGATTACAGCCAATTTTTATTTAATTGATGATTTCATAAGGAAAAAAATTATAATTACTAAACATAAATCCATAGAATACCAAGCAAAAGAAAGATTTGTTGCTCAGGCTTTCTACTTCCTCGTCCTTAATCTCAAATACTATCCATAAATACAAAAGAGGAAAAAAAGGTATTAACGCTAAACTATAAACCATTAACTCTCCTCGGGACTGCTGCAACAAGAATGACTTTTTATTTTACATACTTTTATTAATGTTTAATTATTTTTGTAATGACCATATTTTATGTAGTTAAGAAAAATTCATTAACAAACTCTGTGTATATTTGTAAGTGTGCGATTAGTTGAACTGAAGCATTAATGAACACACTGTTCTGGAAGAAGGCTATTGCCAGGGTTTATATGCGATGGTGCACCCATCCCTCAAGGCTTCATGTGCTACACACAGTTGGTCCTCGTGCAACACCATTATAAGGTTGTGGAGCAGGGGACGTGGTGGCGCTATGCCTGTAATTCCTGTATTTGGGAGGCTGAGGCAGGAGGAGAGATCCAGGCCGGCCTGGGGTACACAGTGAGATCAAGGTCAGTCTGAACTGCATAGTGAGACCCTGTCTCAAAAAGACAAAATAAAAATAAAAACAAAACAGAGATGGTCGAATCTGAATGTAGTGGGGTGCAGGAGCTGATGCGTCCCTAGGGACATCACCTTTGGAAAGGACGAATATTGTCTCATAAGAACAGGCTGTTATAAAAGAGCAAAACTGGTCCCGGAAATCCCCCTCTGCCTTCCCCTTTCACCATGGGATTCCTTTTGCACACGCTCCTACCATATGATAACATTTTCCATGATGACCTTACCAAAGATCAAACAGAGGGAACTACCCAACATTGGACTTTCAGTCTCCAAAACTGTGAGACAACCTTTTTACCTTAAAGTATACCAGCCTCACTTTAATCCCAGCACTCGGGAAACTGAGGTAGGAGGAGCGTTGTGAGTTCGAGGCCAGCCTGGGCTACAACGCGAGCGCAAGGCCGGCCTGAGCTACACAATGCGATCCTGCCTCATAAAACCAGGCCTAGGAGTTTGGCTCAGCGGCTTAAGCACCTGTCTGACAGGCGTGAGGTTGTGAGTTCAATCCCCGGTGCCGGGGGGGAAAAAAAAAAAAGAAGTATACCAGCCTCGTATTTTGTTACAGAAACAAAAAACGAGTAACACCCTATGCCAGAAGCTTCCACTGCTTGTCATTTGAATTCTGACTTTTAAAAAAGCCTTTGCTTGGCCAGGAATATGCACGTGGTCATCAGGTGAGATAGCTGTTTCAGAAACTCAATAGAAATCCATGATAGAACCCTAGGAATCAAAAGGAAGCGTAATATTCTATTTCAGTTAGTCCCTCATACAGAAATTCAATCTAAGAACTAAAAGAAGGTTTAGAAGCAAAGGGCTATATTTGAATACATTTGAGATAGTACTGTTAAACAGAAACACCATCCCAGATGATTGCCATGGTGCTACTGATGCTCAGTCAACATTTTGATTCAGACTTAGGGAATGATTACAACATGAAGGTAGATCTGCTAGGGTTACAAACCCAGAGACATTTCTCAGGCGTCAGACTACCTAGAACTCACAGTATGTATTTTTTAGAAATTCTATCCTTACAGAACCATGAAATATTGATTCAGTCAGCCTTCCATATCAGTCCGCGGGCTCTGCATCCTAGAAGTCAACCAGTCACAGACAGCTACTCAAGAAAAAAAATTGTACAGCTCTACTGAGCATGTACAGACTTTTTTTTTAATGCCAAGGGCTTCTTTATTCATGCTAGGTAAGCATTCTACTAAGCATCCTTCAAGTTTTCTTCCAGTCATTATTACCTAAACAACACAGTATAACAACTGCACATAGCATTGAAGCTGTATTGGGTACTGCAAGTAATATAGAAATGAAATATATAAGAAGATATACATAGATTATATGCAAACACTATGCCATTTTATATAAAGGACCTAACCATCCACAGACTTTTTGAGATTGGAGTGTCCTGGAACCAATCCCTGGTGGAGTGGCTAATGAGACCCAACTGTATTTACCGAATGACACCTTATAAACAAGAAAACTTTTCCTAGCACCAAATAAGACCATATTATATTCATGAAATATAAAGTTTTGTATTCATACAAAAAAGATGAATGGTTGAGTAAGTTTTCCTATGAAAATACATTTGGTCTTTTAACTTTCATCTTACCAAATGACAGCAAGAGCCAGGAATTTTGTTAAAGGAAAATTATAGAAGAGAAAATTGAGAAAGCTGTATCCATTAGCTTACTATTTACTGTAATTTGGAAAACTTCAACTTTAGTACCTCCAATAAATGAGCACACTGTATAAAAGTCATTATTCTATAATATACTAATATTGAAGAAACATGCAAGTAGAAACAGCGCAGGAGTAAAGTATTTCCAAGTACAGGATGTAGTGACAATTATACAACACTCACTATAAGATATAGTATCATTTCCTGTTTTAAGAACAAATCCCTCAAAATTTGAATAGACCATCAGTCAGTCTCCTTTAAAGAGTGACTGATGCGGTATCCTTCTAACTTTTTTGAGCACAACTCTTTATTTATATAGATTTTTAAAAAATAAAATGGTCCCTTAAAACACAGAGGCAGGAACGTGTATATATGAAGCACACATATGCACATCTCACTTTGTACTTGCCTAAACCTTGTGCAAAACACTCTGGATTTTTTTCTTTTGTATTCTCTAGTTTGGTTTTGTTTTGCTTTGCTTTTTAAACCTGGCAATGGTCCACTAAAGTGACTTCAGTACTCATTCATGGGTCATGAACTATTTTGAAAATTCCTATTATAGGAGAAAGAAACAGGGTGTAAAGAGATTTAACATCTTTGAATTTTTTTAGATTATGGAAACAAGTATAAACTCAATATTCTCTTAAAGCTCTATGGTTGGATGGTTGACTGTTAATATACTAAATTTCCTCTAAAAAACAGACTAGTGAAATTCAATTTTCATAGACAGGCAAAATCTACTTGCCTTAGTACAAGGTAGCAGTGTTACAGATCAATGCAACATTTATTTAATACTATTTCCTGTCAAAATCTTATTCAGGAATATCTTTCATCTTCATCCAGGGAGCTCAGGGCTCACACTCACCAAAAGCTCCCTGAAAAAGTCAATCTCATAGACACTGATGATGCAAGAGCTCAGCTGGCCTGCTCTTGACCCCTGGAGCATCCCCAAGCTTCAGCTACCACTGATGGCACACAATCATCAATCTAAATTTTGAGATACATGTATTGATTTTCCACAGATGATGATGATGGCTTTTTCTGCAGCAAATGTGCTTATACAATGGGTTTTTTTCTACATACTAAAACTATGATCATCACAGAAATAAAAAGGTACATTATGTGTTTATTTTTAAGATCAGAATTCTTTAAATGAGTTAAAAACAAAAATACTGAATAAAGAATTTCTAATAATTCTTATTTTGTGGATATGAATTTTTAAAATCCTGATTACATGAAAACTTTTAAAAAATGTATCAGCCTATCTTCTAAAGAATATCCTATTTCTCATCCATTACAAATCTTACAACACATTTATATTTCCTTGAAACAATTAAAAAGGGAATAGTGCTCAATACTAAATTTAGATATAAATAAGTCAAATTTTAATATTTTGTGTGCTACATTGATTAGTATCACCCAAAGCATCCATTACAAAGAATTAAATTTTTACTATTTCCCATATCTTCTGTTTGGAAATTTTGAACCATCTTGCTAAGCAAAATCAGTTAAACTGCTTAAAAAAAAAAAAAAGAAACTTTTACTGTAGGTTTTCAAATATAATTGTCTTTCTTGGTACTGTATGATGATCTGGAATTTTTAGACTAGAATTCCAAGCAATGAATTACCACAAATGAAATATGTAAATGAGTTCATGAGTAGAATCATTGATTTAGATAAAAAGTAAAAACACATTAATTGAGCACCAAAAATGTGACAGTTCACACAAAATTCTAAAAATGAGACAGCTGCTACCACTAGAGCTTATAAATCTAAATTAAATGGGTAAAAAACGGCACAGAATTTTAATTCTTTTTGTTTCCCAAGCAAATGCCAAGTCCAACAGTGCTTCAATCTTGACACCAACAATGGTTAAGTCTGACACTGATTCTATACACTGATATCAGCATTAATATTATTTGGTTTTGAGTGGGAAGTAGAAAATTTAGTCCTAAATTGGAACCACAAGAGATCAAGTAAAATAGATTGACTCCCTCTGGTGATCTATTTCCTGGATGATTTGGGTCAATAACACAGCCTACCTTAACAGATACTGCTTACACAATGTAACAACAACCTTGTATCAAATGGCCACAAGCTGGATCTAAATAAAACACAAGTAAATACTTACTAAAAATTAAATACGCAGACCTTCAAACTGATTTGCTACTCCAAAGCATCTTAAAAATAGTATTTTAAAGCAGGTCACGGTGGCATGCACCTATAATCTCAGCACTTTGGAGGCTGAGGTAAGAGGATCCCAAGTTCAAGGCCAGCCTAGGCTATACAGTGATTTCAAAGACAACCTGGACTACATTGTGAGACCCTGTCTCAATACAACAACAAAAATTTAAACACATTGTAGATATTCCATAAAATATTTTAAAGTGTTAAAATGTTGACAGAAATTTGGCTTTACATTAAGGGTAATAGAGTCATATACATGTAATGAAAGGGATACCAGTGTTTTCTGAACACCTACCAATGCAATTATCATGTAAGTGACCTACCTCCCATGTCTACACGGAAATGGAGGGGGGCATTCTTTTGCAAGATAGTTTGTGGCTTTTGGTAGAATTCTAAGTGAGGATAGCAAACTCAAAATTTCATTGACTTCTTACCATAAACCTATGATGCATTATTTCAAAAACACAGAGACTGAAGTTTAATGAATTTAAAATGTTTTCTCAAAGTCAATAATTAATAACAACAAATGAGAATATAACTTATCCTAGTTCCAGAGTCTATTCTCGTGAGCTGCTATAATAGACATTACACGAAGAAACTGTTGTTCAATCAACTTCACTAAAAGCACCCTGATCTGCTGAATATAATAATGGTAAACATTTACATAACTCTAACAACATATGTACAGTTGCCAGTGCCTAATTTATCCTTACAATAACAGAAGCAAATCTCACACACCATTATTCTGCTCTCCACAGAGCTCCTCAGTGGCAGAGCTGGATTTCAGACCAGGCAATTCTGGCTCTCCTATCTGGGCCCTTAACCACAACACACGCTATCTTCCTCTTGTAAGGCCAGAGTCAGATAAGGTTAGAAAATGTTGGAAGAAGTCTTTCATAAGACAACTCTTTTGATATTTTAAGCATCATCTTAGAATATAAATATTATGTGGTAATTCTTTATTTTAGTTTGAGTATTATACTATATAAGCCTAAATTAGCAGACAGTTAAAATTATTTGGTTTCTAGATTTGGGTAAACTTCCCATCTCAGAAATCTATTATCTACTCCAACTCACATTTTCATGAGTATAGGAGAAACCCAAAGAATTAAACATAAGAAGCACATGACAAGGAAGGCAGAATCAAATATCTCAAGATCACGTTAAAAAATCAGGTAGCTGCACACAGCCTTCTTAGTGTCCCAACAGATTCTCCCTTTTCCAAGAATGCACCATAGTTTGATGAAGTCCTCAGACTGTCTATCATCCAGCTATCAATAGCTCATGTTGTCACTGACTTTTTATCAGTTTCTCCCACCATTTTGGTTTACTGGATACAGTAGCTGAGAAAAATGAACTACATCTACCGGTTAACACACCAGAGGAGAACAAAGCTATCTCTGTGTCCATTCAAATTTCTAATGTAACATATTAAAATTACCAACAAAACATTATCTTCTACATAAAGCTGAGCGACTAAACTTCTATCAACTGTTTGCTTTTATTGTGACCCTGCCTATCAACTAAAACTCATACAAAAATGACCAACTGTTAGTTATACATTATAATACAGTTTTTTCATATTAAATTTTCCACTGAGGATTACATGAGTTTCAATTATTACAAAGTTTATAAATAACTCACCGAGGCTCAAAAAAGGTAGATCAGTTCTAAGTCTTTGAATATGCAAGCATGAGTATTTAACATATATCTTAAAATTTCCATAAATAACACAGGAAACAAGTATCAAGCAAGCCCTTAATATAAAAGGAAGCAAAGGAGGGAGAGAATACCAGTAATGCTGAGCCGACTGCATCCTTAAAATTAACAGATTATATGTGTAAACTCTATAATATGTAAACTTTTATCCTAAATTTCATGTAGTTGACCTGTATGAATTACTTTGCACTGACATATACCCTTCATAAAGCTAGAATTTACTAAGTTTTGGAAACTCAGACTTAGGACCAATTTAATTCCTTCTCTCTGTCAAAGTAAATTCTTAATTCATTCACCCTGCTCCCCTACCTCTCCAAATACATACGTGAGTGTGTGCACACTTCACATCCCAAATGACACTGATCACAAATAACAAGACCCATCTTCACAACAATTCCATTTTCAACTACAGTATTTTCATCAATCCACAGGTTACATAGCATTTACAATGCTTCAGGCATCATGTTATACAAAAAGATAAGATTTCTACTATCACAAAACTTTGAATTTGTGATTAATGGTTTAGCGTCTATCCAGCAACCACCACAGCAGGTTACTGGCATCCCTTCGTTAGCACAGGGCCCTCTCCGGGCTCACTCTAGACAGAGGCTAATAACAGTGTTTCAGCACCACTGCACCACAAAGCAAAAATCTTGGAGGAACACCAGCAAGCAAGCCCAGTCTGGGAACCAGCGCCACATGCGGGTTGCCACCTGACTGGAACAGACAAACCCCAGTCTCTCCCCATGAGTCAGCACCATTTGAAGACCAGAGGTAGAAAAAACAAGGCCACACCAGCAAGCAAGCCCAGTCTGGGAACCAGCACCATGCGTGGGCCGCCACCGGACAGACAGATCCCAGCCCCTTCCGGCACACAGGCTGACAAACAAGAAGTACCAATATCCATCCCCTCTCCCCAGGCCATAAGCGACCAGCTTATCCAGAGAAACACAGGCTGTGATGATAGCTATCAAGGTGAAATGTAACTGAATGCCTGTGGTGCTTTGGTGTTTCATTAACATTGCAGGTCTAGGGCCAGTGATCTGATCATAGGTTCAGAAGATAATGGCATGCAGTGTGACATCTAGGGGAGGACCTCCTTCTAAGGGTTGTAGCCATTGTTGATTTCCTATGGTCTTGTTTTGGAAGTCCTGTATCGTTTCCATTGTTTTGCTGTGTTGGGTTTTATTCTCTTTAATTTTGCTTGATTATGTCAAATCAGATGGCAGGAGCAGCTATTTCAAAGATAGCAAGATATATTATGGTAGCCATTTTGGATTTACTATTGGCTTGTTTTGAAGTCCTTTATTGCAGTCACTGTTCTGTTTTTATTGCTTCTATTCTGTTCTGTTCTGTTTGATTTTTACTATGTCTGAAGTTATCTGCAGCTATTTTGAAGACATCAAAGGCATTAGGGTAACTATCGTTGATTTCATAATGGTTTGAAGTCCTGTATCTCTTACACTGGTTTTTTTGATTGGTTTTATTGTTTTATCCTCTTTAAAATAAAAATTTAAAATAAAATCTTGGAGGACTCAATAACCCAGGATTTTGCTCCTTCGGTTGGTCTTTGTTAATTTATATATAACACATGAAATCCTGTGGATTTTTTTAGTGCTTACAGGATGAATTGAATCTAGGATTTACTTCAAAGTAGTCAGGGAACGGGTCATGGTCTGGATAGGCTGGTTCAAGAGAGTTCTTGGTATTACTCTACTTTTTACAAAGGCTTGAACTTTACCACAATGATTTTTTTAAAAAGCTATTATAGACACACTTTTAACCAATACCAAAAAACTTTTGGGAATTTCAGGAAATTGCACAGAAAGCACAAGACCAATATAGTATTCCAATGTAATTTCTGTTAAACCCACCTTGGGATCAAACTCACTTGTAAATATTAATTCCCCATTGTTTCAGATTGCTCTTTTGTTGAAAACTAAAGGTAGTAGTGCTAATCTCTCTCATTGAAAAATGTATTAGGACTCTGTGATAAAAGTTACTAAGGCTGTCCTAGCCTAAAGAGTGACTTCGAGGCCAGGCTAGGCTACTTAAGTGAGATCCTGTCTCAAAAAACAAACAACAAGAAAGTTATACAGAGAACCCTCCAAAGACATGATGCTAATGACACACAAATTCTAACACAAATTATGGAAAAATATTTTTCTTTTCTAGGCGCCAAGGTGAATCCAGTTACTGCTGTGACACTAGATAATTACCAAATTTAAAATAATGTTTCTACTGTTATTCCATCTTATAGAAATAACAGAAATGCACAGCTGAAACCTCAGGTAATATGCAACAGGGATTGAAGATAACAGATTCTGAAAATATACCAACCACATTTTACTTGATGCTCCCCAAGAATCTCTGAGGTTCTCATTTAAAGTCAACAACTGGCCCAGATACTTGTACAATGTAAACACAAGCCCATAACCACAGCAAATCACATTTGTAGTGGCATACAGGTAATAAACCATTTAATCTATACTTTCGCATTTTCTTCACAGAATTGAGTTAAATGTTATTACATGAGAATATTTTTAAAAGGTAAGAACCTGCCTGTTTCACACACTGATCCAAATCATCATTTAAATCCCAATTCCTCTCACTTTGTGTTATCCCAATCTCCTGCCATTGAAGATGTTTTAATTTCATTAAAGACATCAAACCTAAACACACGCAGAAAAAAATTAGAACATGAGATATGCTGTTGTGAAGTGATTGCCAAGCATGTGGATTGGAAAATAACTACTAGTGAAGGCAGTGGGGCACCACTGCTGGACCAAGTTGTTAGAAAAAGATTCCTCAGAAGCTTCTCGGCATGTCATGGAAACCAGGAGGAGGCCCACTAGAAAAAAGGAAAGCGCAGTGTTCTATCTTTGAGGAGTACTTTCCTATTTTTTTAATTACAAACTAATTGACCACAACAAAGTATCATAGAAGTATAGTATAAGGTTCACATTTAAAATATTTTGTTTTGCTTCCACAAGGAAGAAAGAACACAAAAAGATCATGCTCTAATGTGATGAGGTCATGAAAGACTGATACTCCTTGTTGGGAAAGAAACCTGGAGTATTTGTTGCTTCATGACCACCAACAATAAGTAGCCTACAAATTGCAGCTACTAAGCACTGCTGCAAAGGAGTTCCAAAACATGAACCAAGGAAGGAAGCTGGCCATATCTATGATGAATGAAAACCACAGTTTATCTGTAAATCCACACAGGTCAGAACATACTTCTTTTACAACATACAAATATGGAAAGTCGGTGTGGATCAAATGCTAAGTTACTAAATGGATCACATGCTCCAGAAGGGTTAATATAACTACATGGAAAGGGAGTCTAACCCTCAAGGGTTTCATTTTCTCACTCTGATTCACTGTACAATCAGTTTTGTTAATAAAAATGCTTTGCAAACTTTCTATCACTTTTCTAGCTAAAAGCTCAAATATGAATTGATATGGCACATCACAAGCTACACAGATGGCACTCCCGGTCTCCACAGCTCTGAATAGCTCATTTGACTTACTAATAACGTTCCTATTTCAAGATTTAAAAACAAATATGAAAAATTAAAGAAAATTGTAATAAAAAAAAAGACAGTGAATTTTCATACTCAATTTAGTGGCATCTAGCTGACAGGGTAAACGCAAGACACAAAACTCAGAGTACAGCACAGTCAGGGCTTTCAGAGAAGTCCAACCAAGCCAACAGGAAGCCAGCAAAGGAAGACAAGGCCTAATGGCCATGAGGTTGTGCTCTATCTGAAGGAATGTGCAACAATCAGCCTTTGATGGAAAACACTTTACCAAGAAAAAATCAACCTAGAAATTATCTCCTTTTGTTGTAACTTCTTCACCTGTAATCACTCACTTAAAAACAGCCACGTTAGCTAGGCATGGTAGTGTATGCCCTAATTTTAGAACATGGTAGGCTGAAGCAGGAGGACCGACCCTAAGTTAAGGCTAGCCTGGACTACACTTAGAGAGACCTATGCTTCAAAAGTACCTCTACAAAAACAAAAACAAAAACAAAAACAAAAACAAAAACAAAAAACAAAAAACAAAACCCCTGCCACATTGTCACTAGTGTAACTAGACATGAAGGAATGGTTATCAGTCTACCAAACAGCAGTGTTGCCAAGATTAATCATATTTACACTGGACTACCTGAAACCCAACATTCTAATGGTTATGTTCTTCTATGAAAGAATATCTAAAATCATCCTAGAGATTTCCTTCACTGCTCTTCATAAATGACCTGCTCATACTATACTAAAAAAAGAATTTGTTCTTTTGAACTTTATAAATATAGCTTCTAAACTGTTCTCTGGTAACTATATCTAAATATCTCATCTTTTCCTGTGGATATGGAAATTCCCCTTTTTCTATCATTTCTGAGTATAGTAGAGCACTCCATTTGTGTAGTAAGCATGGGCAAACACAAATGACTATGGGCATGCTCTATTATCATTTGTAAAATGTGAATTTATCTTCAGAATGAGTCAGATCTCTAGCATTTCAGGGAACCCACATATTGCTATGGAGAAAAGAACCATTACTGACATCAGATTTAATTAAACTGTAAGATGAAGCCCACCTGGAGAATGACTAGATTTGCTTTCCTTGGTGAATGGAGTATTCTAAAGCATCTATTTAAAGGATTACACCCAAACTCCAAGAAAAATAGACACCTGTTTTTGGTAAACTAGTCCAATTATTTTTAGCAAGAACTGCACTTTTTTCTCTGAGAAAATTATTGTAAGTCATAAACTGAACTAGTCAAAAATAACATTTAAATCTTTTACAATCATTTTCCCATAAGATTTTATTTTAAATTATAATCAAACTAGCCAAGTGAATCTAATACCAAGTTCCCATTAGATATTTTTCTGAGAGATAGTAAACATAATTCTTTTGTAGACAATAACGTTGTCTTCTTCTCAGACCAACACTTAGTTATGTCAAGCAAGGAGTCAGTCTCCCAGATTAAGGAATGTGAATTTTATGTACTTTATTTTTCAGAAATTTTCAATGACAATTAAAACATTCTTTCATTTCTGAATAATTACATTAACTTCCAAGATTTTTCCAAAACATCACTTTACTGATTTAAATCTCTCTTTTCAATCTTTTGCACAAAACAGCATTACTACCTTCACTTTCAACTACTGTGGAACCATGCAGATGTTAAACAACAAGGATTTTCATAGACCAAATAATTCACCAAATCATTTGGTTCCCCCTCCCACTGACAACCTCTGAATTAGACCTACTGAGTGCCAAAATGCTATGGGATTATAACAACTATTTTTTGTAATCAAGCATAGTACACAACACACTTACTCTAACCAGTTGATAGGTACAGAACAGTTCATAATGTAGACTCTTAAAACAGAATGCTTCATGACCCTTTGCATTCCTGGAACATGCATTAACTGATAAAGAAAGGAGGTTTTTTTAAAGTCTGGTCTTAAATAATCCTGAATATACAGGTGGTCCTAGTCTTTAACTATCAAACAGTTCTCTATAACATCCTTGATTTGTATTTAAAATAATCTCCTCTGAAGTATAACCCAAAATAATTGTCTAAGATGTACTGAAAATCAATTGTGTCAAGCACTGATCACTGCAGGCAATTAAAAGCAATGACAACAATAAACACTTAAGGAAATTGGGGCACAAGGTCATACTTGTTCAAATAATGGTACTACTAGTTTGCAGTCCACACAGGTCTATACCAAACTGCCTATACAGAATTGAAAAACAAACATTCAAGGAACTCTAAACTTTGTTTGCACTTGATATTAGTATCTTCAGCAAGAAATCAGATTCTCTAAGAAAGATTTTACACTCATGTAAGAGTGATTAGGAACAAAAACCTAATGACAAGATCTTGAAATAGTTTTTGTTTTATCCATAAAAAATTAAAATACCTTTTCCAAAGACAAGTCTTTAGGTGGCAGTACATTTAAAATGTCATTTACTTCAGTGCGTGGTTTTCTCATCTCTCTGTTACTGAGAAGCTTAATACAGAAGACAGAACTCAAACACAGCATGCCAACTGACATAATTTCCATGGTCATCTCCACACTGAGTACACCTAGCAGCCCCCCACCTCTCCTATTACTGATTCTCTTGATGCCAGTACTTAAGGCCTATGCCAGGAGACCTACACAGGTCGTCCCCTACTATCTTTATCAAGAATTGCTTGGAAGCATGGCGCCCCCCCCAAAAAAAATAGATTTATAGCTGAGCATAGTGATGTATGCCTATAAAACCAGCACTCTGCAAGGCTGAGGTAGGACCACCACAAGTTCAAGCCCAGTTTGGGCAAATTAGCAACTTTTGCAAGAGCTTGTCTCAAAATAAAATAAAAGGACCTGGGAATGTAGCTACGTGCAAAGGCCCTAGGTTCAACACCCAAACGTGTGTGTGTGGCGGGGGTTTCTGGCCAAATATGGTGGCACATGCCTGTAATAGGGCAGAAGGATTCTGAGTTCAAGGGTAGCTTGGGATACAGAGCAAGACCCTGTCTCAAAAAAACAAACAGAAAGTTTCTGATTTCTGGAGCCAACCATACATTTCTAAATCTCAACAAATGAAACCAAAGTACAGCATTCTAAAAATTTCTTGGACCAAAGTCTATCATTCATGCTCCCGAGTACATAAGATGCAGACTCTTTTTAGGAAATACCTGTTTTAATCTATAAAAAGGATTATTTGCTGAAGCAGCACCATTCTGGTGCTTTCAGAAGGATCTTGTTAATTACTATTCCTATTGCAAGTGGCTTTCAGGACTAACTTCTTATAAATATTTCTGCTTTAAGTCCTAAAATTCCTTCCATCATCATTTAATCAAGAGTTTAATACAATATACACCTGAGAAACAAAGAAATAAAAAATAGAAAGGATCATATTTGTTTCTATTTTTTAAAAAATGTTGCAGAATTTAAAGAAAGAATTTGGCAAGATCAACTAATGCCTTTCAATTCTCCTTAGTGATAAACAGAATTGGGAGCAGGTTTCTTTAAAATCATCTAATTCACTCTGACTTCATTAACAATAAAACCTTCTATACAATCCTCACCACCAAGTAAGATTATCCCTAATCAACAAAAAGTGAAATCAGGACTCAGAAACATCAAGGCACTTGTCCAAAGTAAGCAATTCATCTACAGGCAACATATTAGAACATTATTTTAAAGGAAAGGACAATAAACACTTCAACTTTCAACTACTTACCCTGAGATAGATGATGGATCTCAAAGATGAGCACACCTCCTGTATTCCATGCTCGTTTTAAATTCAACTTAAACATTTCTCCCTAGTAAATCTGAGGTCTATACTCCCAGCGGGCTGAACCATGATCCAAGTATAGGTAGGCTTATGACTTAAGGCATGTGATGTCAAATATGGCTTCTTCAGCTCTCTCATCCTCCCAACCTCTGCTGCCCCTTCTTTAGGGAAGACCAGCCAGGTACAAGGAGTAATGTGCTGGACCATAAAGAGCCCTGTCATTGGCCAATGCAATCAATCCCAAGCACGAGAGCACACAAGGCTTCAGTGGGGTCCACCACCTCAGGCCTGATCTGCTGTCTTCCTGGCAGAGATGGATCATGCAGCAGCTACACCATGTCCATCATGCCTTTCTGCTTCTGATTCACAACACTTGTGGGCATAAGGCCTCCAGGTTTGGAACGGTACGTTATGCAGCAACAATAAGTAGAACACCCTGAGAAGAATACAAGAAATGAAACGAAGAACAAAAGGTCACTTTTCCTATGTTCAAAATAAATATGCCAAATTCTGTGCACTAATATTCATTAGCGCTACTGATTTTCATTCAGCTCTAATTAAAAGTACATGCAATATAAGAGGAAGGAAGAACATAACATTTTCTATCTTCACCCTATGCACATGCCTCACTTTAGCCTGCCTTTCTCTGCTCTGATAAAATCTCATTCAGCCTTTGAAGCTCAACTCAAAACACGGCAGTTCGAACGCCTTTTTTTTAATCGGATAAAATGGGTTGCTTATGTACATAAAATATGTGCATAGCTCTCCTTTCTAATACAATTTTCTGTTCTAATACACATGTTGAACAGTAATTATGTGTTCATACATCTTTTTCCTTCCCTAAACTGTAAGATCCTCAAGGATAGAGCCATTTCTTTTTTTAATCTTTGTATTACCAGTGTCTGGCATATAGAAGACATTCATTAATTTTTGCTGAACAAACAAACCTGATTATCTGACTTCCAAATTCACAACACATAAAATGCAGAAAATTAGAAAAGAAAAAAAAGGTACTTTAAATATATGTATAAATAAACACATACACAAAGAGGTACCAATGACACTCAGTGAACAAAGACAGCAAAAAGCTACAAGTTCCTTAAGGCAGAGTCTACAGTCAAAGGAGAGGCTTATCAGTATCTTAAGCCCTCTTGAATCCAGTGAAATCACTGCACACTTCGACCTGATTGTGAGCCAGGAATATAGCTCAGCAACACAGCACCTGCCTGCCAAGCACGAGATCCTGAGTTCAATTCCCGGTACAAAACAAAATCAGATTGTGACAAAAAGGAAATATTTCATTTAAAAAGTACTTTTTCCTACAGACTATTTTTAAAATTGAAGATGACTAAAGGAATAAAAAGCAGAACCAGACAAATTAGATACAAGGGACCTCATTTTCTAAAGATTTTGTATAGCCACTGTTGTACAACAATAATTTTACATTATTTTTTTACTCCCTCTCCTCCTGCCTGTCTGTAATGTCCCTGTTTTTTATTTTATTTTATTTTTTAAATGTCCCTGTTTTGGTACATGTCAGAACCTTAAAGTGAGCCGACCCTGTAATCCCAGTGGCTCAGGAGTAGTCTGAGGCAGGAAGATGGCAAATTCAAGGTCAGCCTCAGCAACTTAGGAAGATCCTGTTGCAAAAACAAAGAAAGGCTAGGGATGTAGGTCAGTGAGAAAGTTCTTGGTACAACCCCCAGAACAAAACCAGAAAAAAGAACCTTGAAATCCTTCCCTCCCATTTGACCCAGGCTGCTACTACATCTGTTTAGGATGTAGCACAGGACCCTCAGCAGTGTGACAATAAACCAGGCATGACAGCGCATGCCTATAATCCCAGGATGCAGGGAGGCTGAGGCAAAAGGATCACAAGCTCAAGCACAGCTTGGGCAACTTGGCGATTTAACAAGACCCAAAAAAACTTCAGAACATTTTAAAAATGAAATATGTCTACAATACTTTTTATTCTAATACTTTTTGTTCAACCTTTCTGCTACAGTTTAGATCTTAAATGTTCCTCAAAGGCCCACGTGTTAAATAAAGGCTTACACTCCCGCTTAACATTATTGGGAGGTAGTGGAAACTTGAAGAGATGAGGCCTAGTGAGACCCTAATCCCTCCTCATTTTTCCCACATCCTACCCATGAAATGAACAGCTTTGCATCTCTATACACTCCCATTAGTATGTAGTGTCACAGGCAAAGCAAGAGGGCCAAACCATCAGTCATGGACTGAATTCTCCAAAACATGAGCCAAAAGAAACTCTTCCTCTATGGAAGTTAATTATCTCAAATTTTTGTTACAGTAACAGAAAGCAGACTACCACCAATATGCAAGTATTTTTTTAAAGCAGCATGATACACACAAACTGACAAGAATAAGGATAATATCACCTAGTGTGACTGTAAGTCATTGCTAAATTATTCTGCAAAACAAACAAAATCTTAGTTCCTTATCATTTCAGGTTCACAACTACCTTAAAACTGCCCAATTGGTTAAATAAATAGGCCTGTTACGCCTGGCTTGTCTCTTATCTCCTAAGAATATGATTCACAATTTAAATATTAAGTCAACAAAATAATATTCCCCTATTCCTGAGTGGCATTTTCTGTCTGGGTGGGAAGGGTTAGCTAGTTCTCTGTGTCCCCCTTGAGCAAGGTGTCTGATTCATGGTCATTAGCCTAACGATGTTCCATCTCCAACCTTGAACTTTTAGAAAAAGGAAATAACCTCAATATGTTTTGTTTATTCTGAGGCTTAAAGTTTCGAGCTAAGGGTTATTCTGGGGATATTCAAATTCTTGTGCTACTTCTTCTTATTTCCTTGGGTGCTAGCATCTTTCCTATCCATAACTCTTATGTGAGGTTTCTATACGTATATTAAAAATATAATTACTACTCCTCCATCTGATTAGGTGGATGAGACTAACCAGGTACTTCTCACCTTACTGCCTATTGCTTTAGGTGAGAAGGAAAGCCAGATATGCACTGTGACTCATGAGGGAAGAGAGGGCTCCACCATACTCTTAAAGAAGGCCCTGAAGTAGGAAAGAGAAAAGATAAAATTAAATAGAAACTACAGAAAATGAAAATAATGTTTTTTAAAAAATCAGCAGAGAGAACAAATGAAAAAAAAGAAACAAATTTTCAAATTAGAAATTATGGAGGGGTCAATTATTGAAGAAAATCATGTTCCCAAGCTCCAAAATGCTCAAGGAAGTTTCTGTCTATGTTTCAATAAAGCTATCTGCCCATGTAGACTATAAAGCTAATACCGCAATCTCAACACCCACCCACACTGGTCTGTGCTTAAAACAGTACTACCTATGCAAGGAAAAACATACCTCAAATTGGTACACTGCAAAAAGCCAGGTATTACTTTTTCATTTGCATTTCCTTAAAATCCACTAGTAGGAAGTTTGTCTAAGCCCAGACCTAAAGTATTTCATGAAAATGTCCCACAATGCCATTTTCTTAAGTAATAACCTCTCAAAGGTTGTGCTTCTTCAGCCCTGGTCAATCTCACTAATATATCTAACAATTTCCTAATATTTCTGGGAAAACTGAAGTATGAACGTTCAGTAGAAGATACCCTACAATTGATATAACAAGTGTATCACCTTCAAAACTATTGACTTGAACTCTTAAAAATGTCTAAATGTCTAAACCAAACAAAACAAACTGGTTCACATCAAAAGAGATGCAAAGGTTAGGGCTGCAGCTCAGTGCTACGACACTTGGCTAGCATACCATGCTCAAGGTCCTAACATTCATCCCCAATACCACAAGGGGTTGGGGACGTAAGATAGAAAAGCAAATGTAATGATTAAGATTCTGGCTTGAACACCAAAGCTAAGAGAGATAATTTGGGGAAAACTGAAATAAAAGTTGATATCAGAAGGCATTAGTTTTCTTAGGTGTAATAATGGTACACAAGATAATAATTTTAAGGCAGTATTCTTTATGAAGGATCTTATCTGTAACTTACTTTTAAATGGTTTGTCCAATACACATACCCATATCCACATGGGTATAATGGAGAGGGTGAAAGGAAAGAAAAATAAGCATATACACGACAAAATGGACCTAGGGATTTCTTGTGCCATTCTTTCAATCTTTATGCTTGTATTTTTTCATAATAAAAAGCAGAAAGGAAAAAAAAATCTTTAGGTCCCTCAAAACTCCAACATTTCTAGCTGCTAACTTTTCATTTCAGGCAATGAAAATATGAATGCACTGAAATGTTATTTAAACTCTCATTTGACTGTACTATTAAAGCATGCTGGGAGCTTAGAACAAGAGAAGCACATGACTGCATATCACAAAGCACCCTCCAGCTACTCCACCAGAGTTGTATATTATTTCTACTCTTCAACATGTAATTGGTAGGTGACTGAATATAAAGATGACAAGATAGCTTTCTGACGTATTCTGTAAATAAAATGACCTCACAAAGTATGTAATTATTGTTAAAAAGAAATGTGGAGAGGTTGAGAATATTTTTAGAAGTATTGTCATTAGTAATATATTAATGTCTGGACTCTAAAGGCTTTGCTCCTTAGATAGTTGTAGAATTTCATTATTTATTGAGATATCCACCCTTCAAATGATGCTTTCATTCCCTTTTTTTAAAAAATCACTTCACCAATGAAACTACTTAAGTGCCAACTCTGGTACACCTTCCTTGTGTTTGGTTTTATTACTTTTTCGGAACTATTGTATTCCCCCAAAGTTTGCTTCACCTTTTTCTCCTCTCTCCACTGTAAACTCAGATTATTAGTCCCTCTTCTCACCACAGTGTGCAAATGTTCTGCAGGGGAAAATTTAGTCCAGGTATAAAAAATGTTCAATCTTACCAAAGTGACAAAGCCAAAAATTTAATTCTTTACTGTTTCTTGATTTGAAGATAAGTGGACTTGCTTCCTTTTCTGTAGAACATTTATAAGATCTATAATTAATACTTTAAGCAGCTTACTAATTACCTCTGAATATTTTTGGACCCCTCTCCCTCTTTTTCTTTTAACTAGTTCAGTATTAACTGAAATCAGTACTACAAACTCATGACAGACTTCTCAGTATCTGGAAATTAAGTCTATAATGATAGTCTGCAATAGTTTATGACTATAATATTTTATGTTGTAGTATTAGAAAAAGAATATTTTGGAAAGATCAGTCTACTAATGATTAGGAAGAAGACTTGCTAACTTTCAGTCTAATATATATATATATATATATATATGTATTTTTTTTTTTTTTTTTTGCGGCACCAGGGACTGAACTCACAACCTCGCGCTGGCCAGGGCAGGCGCTTAAGGCACTGAGCCAAACTCCCGGCCCTGGTTTTTGTGAGGCAGGGTCGCACTATGTAGGTCAGGCCGGCCTTGCGCTCGCGTTGTAGCCCAAGCCGGCCTCGAACTCACAACGCTCCGCCTACCTCAGCCTCCCGAGTGCTGGGATTAAAGGCTAAAATATATTTTAAATAAGAACGCTTTCTGCTGTTCTGTTGTTCTACAAACTACTTGGAAAAGTGCAGAAGAAAAATACATATCCCTCAATTTAGCAAACCAACAACAAAGCAAGTAGTTTCCTAAATCATTCCAACAAGTCTATGCACACCATTTTAGGCATCCTTGGACACATCATGGACAAACTGCCAGATCTGGCAAAGTTTAGTTCATCATCTTTCTCCCTGATATTACACTTCAAAGAATGTACACCAAAGGTCTAATTTGTTTTACCACCATGTTATGAAGTACCCATTCATACAATTACGTAAACCTTAAAAGAAACTACATAAGTAGCTCATTTCATTTGATTAGCAAGTACTATGAGTAGCCTGTTTGATAATTTAATAAACTATTAGTACATCCTTAAAAATTTCTGAAGCTTCTGGGTCAGGGATTTAGCTCAGTGGTTCAAACGCTTGCCTGGGAAGCACGAGGTTGTGAGTTTGATCCCTGATACCAAAAAGAGGAAAAAAAAAAAGTGCTGGGGATTTAACCTAGTGGCGTAAGTGCCTGCCTGGCAAGTGCAAGGACGTGAGTTCAATCCCCCATACCAAACAAAGAAAACCAATTTTTTTTTGAAGCTTCAAGAATCTATTACTTTTGCTTTATTTTATATATACATTAAATTCAGATTTTAGTCATAACTCCTCTGCATTGCTGTTTCCCCTCTGCACAGTCCTATTGCTAGTGGCAAAACCTTTGGCACATGTGCCATGGCAGGCTGTTTGTTATCACTGAAAGCTCTAAAAGGTTTGCCGGCACTGTAAATTCTTCCAGCCTAGTTTTATCAAGCAACGCATAAAACTCCAGACTGAAAGGTTTCTCTAGGCCTCCTTGTTACTTTCTGAATGTACTTCTTTTCCATTTATTTTCATCATACACTAATTAAGTCCCCCACCCCATCCCCTTTTTTTTTTTTTTTTGATAGTGCTAGGTTCAAACCCTCGACCTCTAGCACTCTAGGCAAACACTCTATCACTGAACTACATCTTCAATCCCCAAACCCTTTATTGAAAAGAGTAAACATCTATGAAGTATTAAGGCAGGCCCAGAAAATCTGGAATACAGCTCCGAGTGATAGCTGAACCTTTGTGGGAAACAGAAAGTGTAAGGAAAAGGGAAAACTGCCTCCTTCAATGAGAAGAGACAGCCTCTCCTCATTCCTTCACCAGGTGCACAAATGCCCAAGCCTGGTAAAGGCAGTGTGCTTTCTTTCAAACTTGAACGAGTATCTAGTCTTTGCCTGCTCTTCAGTGGACTTACATCCCAGCATTCACCTGAAAACAGAGAGTACCCCAAACGCTCAGTGTGGCAATTCAGAGCATGGGGTTAGAGGTTTGGAGTTCAGTGGTACTTTAAGAGTACAGACCAAGAGCACTACCGTCCTGGCTCAAAACTAAAGATGCAGAGCGGAAGAATCCACAGGTGCGAAGTGGGAGATTCTCACAGACAACTCCTGTGTAGGTGAGCATCCAGGGCCTCAACCTGCCAGGAGGGACTTGTCCCACTCTCTATCTACCACAGGTCCTCCCTCTCTCCCCTTCTCTCCTCATCAGAGTATCAACAGCTGCCTCCCCTGAACACATGTACACACAGTGAGAATGGTGACAGGACAGGATCACAGCCCCTCCTGGGACGGAGCCAAGCCAAGTGCGCCCAGGCCCAGCTCCTTCCTGCCTGAGCCTTAGCTGTCCCTCTAGAGTACCAAATCCAGCTCTCATTTCCTAGCTTTCTTCTCTCCTGAATGTGGTTCCCAAAATGAGAATATTTACTTTTAGAAATGAGGTTATCAATGATTATAAGAATGCTGCCATGAATTATGTGAGTGTCCTTTAGCCAGAGAAGGATAATTCTCCAGTTTTGTATTCCAATGCTCTTCAATATCCAGCATTTTGATGATTTTTTTCTAGGAGGTTCACTTTTAATACATATATTTAATCTACAATGAATATGTCATTTTCTTGTATCATACTTAATAGTTACTTAGTCTTCTACTCCAGTAGGATTCTTAATTGTACATGTCCCTTACTTAAAATAAAAGGCAATGGTATGGCATAAGGCAGGGATGGCAAACTTTTTAGAGACCAACTGCCCAAACTGCAACCCAAAACCCACTTACTTATCATAAAGTGCCAACACTGCAATTAAACCTGAACACTGAGGTTTTAGTTTAGAAAAAACAACTCCTACACTTGGCTTACTGGCTGACAGACAGGCTCTGTGTGCCCACTGCAGCACGCGCACCACAGGTTCGCCACCACTGGCATCAGGGAAAGAACTTCATGTGACTTCCATAAGCCTCACTACACTCTGTTATTTATATTCTGTTTGGCAAAGACACTGGTAGTAAAGAATACGATAAATTAATATTTTCAAAGGCATATTTTTATATCACACTTCTATGGAAAAGATTTAAAGAATCAAGACATTAATCTGACAATAACAAGAACATTACACGTAAATCTCAAAGAAGAATTATAGATATAATACATTGTGAAAAACCATGAAGACACAGGTATTCTTATGGTTTTAAGATTTTGTTTTGTTTTGTTTTTTTCCAATAGTACTGGGGATGGAACCCAAGGGCACTCTACCATGAACTACATTCTCAATCCTTTTTATTTTGTATTTTGAAAAAGGGTCTTGCTGAGCTGATGCAAACTTGTAATCTTCCTGCCTCACCCTCTCAAGTAGTTGGAACTACAGGCACTCTCCATCACACACCACTGATCACAGTTTTCACCAATCTTAAATCACTTTAGTATTTTCAGTTTGTGCCATTTTGACCACTTGGACTATCTGACATTAGAGTCTGCAACAATATCCTTAAAGGAGAGAAGTAAAATATACATAAAAGCTAATATAATAATTCTACGACAAAATAGAGGCCTGTCCCAGTCTGCTGGACCACAATATTCCCAATGTGCCCAAGCAGGGCAACAACTGTGTGAAGTGACCCTAGCCCAGGCACAACCTAACACCATCCATAACTGCTGGCTTTTTCACCAAATACTCTTAGCAGGGCCAATCTGTTTAATAAGAAGGGAAACTGCAGATCATGATCATATACACGAATTCCTTAATGATAATAACAGACTTCTCCCTCAATCCTGATATTTTTACTACCACCTAGCTTCCATCTTCAAATTTAAGATTAAAAAAAAAAAAAAAAAAAGGTCAGGGCAGAAAAAGGAGACAAGGAAGCTGAAGAGAAAGAGCTATAAAAAGTTAAACCCAAATTGGGCATAGAGATACACACCTATAATCCTGGCTACTCAGAGGGCTGAGGCAAAAGGATCACAAGTTGAAATCAGGCTTCAAACTAGACCCTATAAAACAGAAGGGCTAGAGAAGAGGCTGAGTGGTAGGACACACCTGGGTTACATCCCTAGTATGAACACACACACACAGACACACACACACATACATTAAACTCAAACTGAAGCAGAGGTGGTACCGCTATTTATCTTTCTACCTTTATTTCAGAGTCGTGAGCAGTCAGTAGCTGGAGCTTAGTCTTAATGCATGGTCATTCAAAACCACATCCATGGCACGCTCCAGGCACAAATCAGCCAATACAAGACAGCAGACGTGCCTCCAACACCGGCAAAACCCACTGCCTGTCTCCACAACTACAGGACCAACCTTAGCAATCTCAAAAAATGCTGCAATGCTAAATGAACAGAAATTCATAAACTCCTGGCATTCAAAATTTGAGTAAGGAATTTCTGTATTCCTTATTTAAGGATCTAAAAGTACATGTAAAGAATTTCCCATCCATATCCCAAATATTAAACATTAATATTGATGAATAATTTTTTAAAAAACATATATATCCTAGGGCCTAGAGGTATAATTCATCAGTAGAACATATGCTTAGCAATCACAAGTCCCTAGGATGGATCCCCAATACCACCAAAAAGGGGGATTTTTATATATGTATAATACATCTCCAAGCACATTAAAAATGTATTTTTTAAAACTGTGTTACTCATGCCAACTATCTAAATTTTTCATTTGGATTTTAAAGATAATATAGAAGTGGCTCAAGTAAAGATATGGGATTCTTGAAGAGATGCAGTTCAATATTTTAATTTACATTTTGACAATAAATGAAAACATCATTTTAAACATGTTAACAATAAAATTAGAAATCTCAAGATAAAGTAATGTTAAATATTCTTACAAATGCCACTAACACCACAGGGAAAGGAAGTCATTTTTCACATTTAATCATGAGCTGATTTTATAAGCAATAATGTCCATTAGAAAAGACAATCCTCATTTAACCTGGTAGGTTCTTCATGGAGAAGAGATCAATTAACAATAGGAACTTCCAAAATTCATTCCTATTCTCCAAGATAAGATTCTTAGGAGGTGTACTATGTTTCCATCTATGACAACAGGTCTGTAGTCCTGGCAGCTGGAACATTAAAAGCAGCACATGCAGATCCTCACATATGAATAGGTGAAACAGTTCCCTGAAAAGCTCTCCTGCTCCCTGCAAACAATTCAGCAGACAGAAGAATTCCACAAATAGCAGAGCAGAAGTCAGGTGACTGAATATGTTACCAGCCTTCTTTAGCGACTACAATATCAATACCAAGTTGTTACCTGGAGTGCAAAATGTGCATCACACAATCTGCACCCAACAGTTAAACACACCAGAAATCAGTATTTTTAAAGAAAGAAATAGACAAATACCCATATTAGCATTTTACCCTCCTAAACCTATATATCTCCTATAGTCCTCTATCAATTTGTTTTCTTTTTATCTCAAAGAGAAAAATAAACAATAACAATAATAATAAAACAGAATTTCAAAACAGGTTAGTAGGTCTCAATCTGTTCTCTATGTCTCCCCCACAATCATGTTTTCCATTGTAAGAGTAAGCAACACAACTATGCTTTTGCAAAACACATTCCTATCTTTTTCCTTTCTTACTAGAGAATTACTGATGTATGTTATCTCAAAAAAGCACTAAATAAAAGCCTAGCATCTAACAACTCAAGTGAAGGGGTAGGGCCAAGGGAGCAACCAGGGTGCCTGGGTTCAAATTCCTCTTCAATAGTCCGACTGTGTGACCTCTGCCAACTTATTTAACAACTCTGTCTCCATTTCCCGGGCCATAAAAGAGGATGCTACTAAGAACAACTACTTCACAAAACTACTACAGCAAAAAACATGCTATGGTGAGAAACATACCACTGCATTCAATATAACCACTTTAGCTTCACACTAGGTTTTTATTAAACACTTGATAGATGTTAACTAATTTACTTCTCTGTAGTTCTCATTTCCTGAAAACTGAAACATTGAAGAATCCTGCAATTTCAAGAATCATCAGGATCTGGGCTGAAGACAAAATGGCTAGAGACTACTGACAGGTCTTCAAAGAAATAACCTTTATTCAGGTAGAAGATAAGTCTAAAGATACGTGCTGCCATAATTTGCAGTCCCTCTAGAGCTATTCAAATTTATTCATCCTTTTTACAGACTAAACAGCCACTAAGAGCCATACAAGTTCCTACACACATTTGCTTTATCAAATTCTTAACAGAAGACCTTCTCAGATTTACTGTTCCTCTGATATTTATGTTTCCTCATTCACTGGTCAAGATTCATTTTCTCCCCAAAGTTTTACACACAAGCACAATGATTTAATCTCCTTCAAAGTTTGATCTCCTGAAACATAGGGCAACTTCTATTTTACAGGGTAGTGGCAAGGATGAGAGAACAGAGCACACTTCAAAAAGCCTATCAGGATGCTAGCACTTGATAATAGCTGCTATAGTCTTATATGCTGTTCCTCTTCCAATAAACTGTTTTTTGCGGGGGCGGGTACCTGGGATCAAACTCATGACCTCGTGCTTGCCAGGCAGGCGTTTATGCTGCTGAGCTAAATCCCCGGCCCACCAATAGACATTTTAGTCAAGAATAAGAATGACACAGCAAAGGAAAACACTCAACAAAGGGAAAAGATAACCTAGAGAATGGGAAAAAAAATTGACCAAGTACTCCTTGGACAAAGGACTAATAATCTAGAATATACACTGAAATGCAGATACTTCTCAGAAGTACAAAGTGCCAATAAAGATACAAAAAAATAATCAACATCTCTACCACTAGAAATATGCAAATTTAAACAACACTGAAATTTCATCTTACTCCATAAAGAATGGCTACAATCAAGTAATCCAATAATAACACATAATGGTAAGGCTTGAATGAGAGCCTTTCTACAATGTTGGAAGGAATGTGAACTAGTACAACCACTATAAAAACCAGTATGGAGTTGCCTCAAAATATTACAACTATAAATTCCACTTGACCCAGCTATTCTCACCTTCTAGGCATCTTCCTGAAAGAGTTAAAGACATCATCATGTTACAGTGACACAGATATCCACGTTTCTAGAAGCATAACTCATAACAGCTAAATCTTGGATGAGGCCTGTATGTCTATCAACAAATCACTGGAAGAAGAAAAGGTGGTATTTACACAAATTGGAATACTACTCTGCTATAAAGAAAGATAAAATTAAGTCATTTTTAGGAAAACAAATGCTATTTGAGACCATAATGTTAACTGCAATAAATTAGATACATAGCTTAAGTTATCACATGGTTTCCCTTACATGAGAAACCAAAAGTTGGTCCTCACTAAGTCATTTAGGCTGACCTTGATCTCACAGCAGTCCTCCTGCCTCAGCCTCCCAAGTGCTGGAATTACAGGTATGAGCCACTACACCTAGCCAAAAAATTTAAAGAGCAAAACAACAGATAGATAGAAAACAGGGAAATAGATCTTTTGCAAATGGAAGAGGGCCAAGAGCTGGAGGAAGGAAGAAGGAGGAGAGGAGGAGACCGACAAAGAATTAAGATGTGCTATATATACATGTACTAACTTTCCAAGATGAGTGTAATCATTATGCACTGCAATGTGTACTAATAGAAATTTTAAAAATTAGGGGAAAAAAAAGGAGTAACAATGAGCTGCATCTAGAAAAACTGACAACCACCGCAGAACATCTGTGCAAGGCTGCAACATAGGTGCTTACCTTCCTTTAGAAGCCTAGGGTGTCCAGGCCCAGAGTATGTAGCCCTAGGGCAGCAACAATGCACAGGAAACCCACAGAGATGGAAGTCCCCAACATGCTTCCCCATTACCTTTGATCAACAAGAGTGGCATTCAACACCATTTGAAAGGAGATAAAATTAATTATAAATATCTGTACCTTTATTAAAGGATATCTACTTAATTGTAAGCCACTCAGTCAAGTAGACACTTAACAACTTTTTTTCTTATTATAAACATTATAATGCTATTTTCAGGAAAAATACAACCCAAACTCAAAGCAAAATCTGCTGACATTATGTAATTAAAATTACACACGAAAGAACAGATCTTAAATATCAAACAAGTTGAAATTAAAGCAAACATTTCTCTTTCCACCTTCTCCCCAAGGAAAAAGAAAAAAGAAGAGAAAAAGAAAAGGAAAGTTATCCTCCACTTTCTGTTCCCCCTTTAACTACTGGATTTGCAACGCTTGGGATTTTGGTTTTGGTGGGTTTTTGTTTTTTTTTTTTTTTTAACCTGTGAACACAGTACACAGTCAATGCCAGGACACTCAAATGGTCATCAAATGAATTAAGTGAACAATGAATGAAAACAATGGCTAATTGAGGTAAGAATGCAAGCAAAAGATCTAGAAAGTTCAACCCGTAATTTAAATTGGCCAACAAGGACAAGAAGGATTGCAATTGGCTGTCTTGAGTCATAAATCCTATCACAATTACCAGGCTAACTTAAACTTTCCATAGACTCTGTCAACTGATGCCTTGTCAAAGACTTTTTAAGAACCTTTAGTTGTTAATAACATCCACTCATATGCAGCCCCTTGTCTTTATTACTTACAAGTATGATCCTATGTTCAAAACTCTCCGAAAGTTTCTAAGTAAAATTCTCCCATACTGTGCTCCTTTATTTCTCTAGAAACTTCCAACCAGGAAACCAACTGAACATTGTCCTAGAATCAATTATTTCTACAATTGTCATCAGTCACCAAAAACCATAAATGTGGTCTATGATCAACATTTCATGATTAAACACAAAAAAAATCTTTGCCCAAAAAGACAAAAGTAGTATGTCCTACCCTCAGACCATCTAGGTTTTTAATTCCAGTGACCTTCAAAGCAGGTTTACCTTTAAGATTCCCACTCCTTCTCATAACCAGTTTGTCAATGGCTAGGAAAACTACACAAACTTCTAAAATATCCACAGAAGTCACATTCTGCCCTCTATCTAGAAATTGGTATGCATATTCTTTATGTTGTCCAAATTGAAGACCTGTGATGCTAAAATTGTATTTTACACCTTTTCTGACATTATGTTTTAATAGACTTCTGAGAGTAATGACACGCTAGTCTTCCTACAATTATGCAACCCTGAAACCCTCCCAGAGGTCTTACAAACAAAAAAAAAGAAATACAAAAACCCTAAAAACATTTTATTTAGAAAAGCAAACCAAAGACACAAAATTAGCTTGAGATAAGAAAAGTTATAAAGATGGAGGCCAGGGATTTAGCTTAGTGGCACAAGTGACTGCCTGGCAAGCACAAGGTTATGAGTTTGATCCCTGGTACAAAAAAAAAAAAAAAAAAAAAAAAAAAAAAAAAAAAAAAAAAAAAAAAAAAAAAAAAAAA
>RJWM01005009.1:0-22281 GCA_004363535.1 Dasyprocta punctata | reverse complement strand
GCTTTAAAATATAATTTCCATCATGACACAAGAATGGTCAAAATATCAAATAAGGACACAAGTAAATTTCAGAGAATTAATCTTCTAGAAAAATTGTTTAAAGAGGCCATATTTCTTTTCTTCTACCCAACATTCTAAGAAGAACTGCTTAAAAATCCTGCTTGTATATTTAATACAACAAAAACAATTTTTTCTAAGAAATTCAAGCTGTCAACTTGCAGGTCACATTTCAACCTTAAATGATTTGAAACAGGTAAGGTACTCAATCCTTAAATATAGTGCGTAATGAGTCTTACTCATAGATCCTTTATTCCACTGAGACATGGAAAGCTTTAATAAGACATAAATTATAGATAAAGCCAACCAAGCAGCGTTACCCTTTCTATCCATTCACATATCACAGGCTAACACTACCTCCACCCTTTACATTTTATATTTCCAGTAAAAGACTTTCCTAACAGTGGCAAAAGTCACCTATTTGTATTTAACCATTGAAGGATTAAAATTTTAAAAATACTAACTACTCAAAAAACATTAAATTAATAATTTGTGAGCTTTTTTCTACCCTCTGCTTCAGTATCCTGACATCTAAAAGTCAAAGAACTCCTCTTTAAGACAGAAATTCCCAGGAGGAAGAAGGCTCAGATCCAGTCTGAGAGAGCACACAATGGAATCACAGCTGACGGTGCACATCTTTTTCTAGATGTCTCCATATGGTTGAGAGGGGTTTTTTCTCCCCTAGTCAGGCATTAAGGGACTTGCTACTCTCTGCCACCAAGAATCTGAGAACATTTTCAAAGACTAGTTTAGAGAATGAAGTAAAATAATGCTCTTTAAGCATACAAAAGAGAAAGGCACCCATCAGAGTGGACTTTAGTGACTAAACTGACCATGGGGAATTTGAAGGTCATCAAATTTTGGAGTGGTTTAATTTACAATTGTCCTTACTTCTATCAATCTAAATTAACATTTGCTTTTTTTTTGTTTTGACCTTTATCACTAAAATAGTATTTCAAAGAGTACACCAAAATGCAATTAATTTGTCTACATGAACACTCAAAATCATACTGGATTGGGAATTCACATTATGAATTTGAAAATGGTATCTTGCAACAGAATAAATTCCCTAAAACTACAGTCTCTCGCTTCTTCCTTCTTAATCCAGTATTAATAAAAGCTTGACTGAGAACCTAGTATAGATAACATAAATATCATGACATAAAGTATCTTCTAAAAATCCCAAAATTAAGTTTATACTATACATAGTCCCAAGAAAATAAATGGATTCATCCTTCATCTAACGCTGTTTACTCTCTCAACTTCCAAAGATTCTACAAATGCCAGTTGGGAAAAGCAGCCTTGCTGCTGTCAGGACGCACTAACCTCACCAACAAAGGACAGGAGCACACACACACATACACGCAGACACACACACACACAAAGCATTGTAACAGCTGCTGTCTTTTTAAGACTGCTATCCCACTGAGAAATCTGTGATTCTCAGAGAATCAAAGTCATACCCTCTCTGTTCCTCAAAGTCAAGAGTTGAGAAAGTCGCTCGCCTGAACTCAACAAACAGAACAGCCAAAGACGATGCCTCCTAACAGCGTGTAAACCAGAAAAGTATCTACACGCTGCACAATTCAGCAGTGTTTAAGAAAACTAAAATTATTTTTAAGAATCTTTTGTGTGGGAGTAAGCTGGCAAACTACATTTTACTCAGACTTTTTTCTCTCTCTACACAAATATTCTTTGACTAGCTCCTTAAATACCCACGCTTAATGTTTCAGTGAGTCTCTAGTTCCTAACTTCATTTTCTTTACCCAAGCCAGAACTAAAAGGAGAGGGAAAAAAAAAAAGCATTCTATACAACCACAACATTTTTATGTCATCTTCCAAATACCAAACTTTCAAACGTACTTGGGGAATTGGAGGTCTAATTAAACATGGCATCAGGGAAGCCATCACAAACAAAGATGCTCTGCACTCCAATCATCAGTTGACGTAAGGCTACCTCATGCCTTCATTCTCAAGGTAGCCTTTCAAATTTCATGGTCCCAATGCTGGAGTGGCAGAGTGAAACTGACACGTAGGTAAACTGATAACGTCTATGATGCTCAGCACGTAAAGCCGGCGCTGAGATCCAGGACACGATTACAACACTCGGCATTTTAGAACCAGGCTTCTTCGAGAGTTACTGCCACATCCTGAAGTGCCTTTCAGACTTCGTCTGGTCTAAGACACCGCCCCTTGCCGTATGAGAGCAATGCATTATCTCGTGAACCTCTACGTGTCTCCTCAGGTCAGAGCCCCCGTAAGTGACACTCCTTCAGCAAGGTGCGGGTGACAAGGGATGTACAAGAGTGGATAGCTCTCGACGTCTCCATGACTCCCCCGCCCCGCGTGCAACTCAGCTCCAACTGGTCCGGAGAAACCCCGCCCCCTTCCTTCCTCCAGCACCCATGATTGGCTTACCGACACCCGGCAGGTCAGCTCCCCGCCTTCGATTGGCTCACTGCCCCATCAGTCAGACGCAGCAAGATTCGGGTCGGTGGGAGGGGAAGGCGTTGGAGGCGGTGGAGTGGGAGTGGGATTAGAGGAAGAGGTGGCGGAGGAGGGCGTTCAGGCTCGGTCTCTGGTTTGGGAAAGTTTCCCCTGCCAATGACGGACCCAGAAGGCGTCAGGCCCAGTCTAGCTCCTGGCCCGTGGAAAAGGCTCGGGCCCCGATTCCCGCCCCTCAGTCTCGCAGGCCCCGGAAACCACTGGGGGGAGGGGGAAGAGGGAGGGACCAGCTAACCAGGGACCGACCCACCCCCGATCTCGGAAGAGGCGCCTCCGGGACTCCCCGGAGGGGCGGGGAGCCGCAGCCCGCAGCGACGACCCCCGCCCCCTCCCCCAGTAAGCCCCAGGGGCGCCGGAGAGGAGTGTCCCCGAGCTCGGGGCGTGACCGTCGTGAGCCGGCCTGGAGGGCCCCTCCCTCTTCCCGCCTGGGGCCCTGAGGGCCTGTCCCTTCAGGGGCGGGGAGCAGGGGAGAGAAAAGGGGGCGCTGGCGAGCCAACCCGGAACCTCCCGGACCGCCTCCCGCCCCCGGCCCCGCGCGCCTCCTGCACACATGCCCGCACCCAGAAAGTTAAGTCAGGGGCGAGCCCAGCTCGGCGCCGCCGCGGCCGGGCCCCCGGCTCCCCGCCCCCACCGCCATCGCCACCGCCACCACCATCGCCACCGGCCTGCTCGGCCCGAGCGCCGCCGCCCCGCCCGCCGCAGCGCCTTCCCGTCCGCCCGCGGCGCCCCTCGACCCCCGCCCCGGCGCTGACACGGGCCCGGGGGCCCGCCGCGGCTCCCCCTCCTCGGCCACCGGCCGTCGCGGACGCTCGGCTTCACCTTCACACACCCCCAGCACTCCCCAAGTCCGGCCGCCCCTCGCCCGCCTCCCGCCCTGCGCTGCAGCCGCTCGGCGGATCCGTGAAATGAAAGAAGGCACCTTCCTGGGGTTCGCCTTCCCAGCTCTGCCGCGCTGCCCCGAAGGGGCCGGAGTCTCGGTCCTCGCCGGCCCGCGCCGGGCTGCTCGCGAGCGCTCGCTCCTCGGGGTGGGGGCCGCTCCCGCGCCCCCGGCCTCCCCGCGCGCCTGGGCGCTCACCTCTCGCCCGCGCCGCCGGCTGCAGCCTCCGCCCGCCGCTCGCTCCGAGACTCGGCTCCCGAGCTCGGTCTCGCCAGGCGCTGGAGCGCCTCCTTTTTCTCCCGGGGACTCCGCGTCTCCCCGCCGCTTCCCGCCCTCCCCACCCCCCCAAGCCCCAACTCCCCAGTTTCGCGGGGCCTCCGGGATGCAACTCCCGGGTTCCGCACACGCCGGGCAACGGTGCCCGCACACACAAAAAAAACAGCCTGCTCGGCGGCGCCGAGGTCCGCTCAGGAAGGGCAGCCACGGCTGGCGGTGGGGACGCGGCGCCCCCCGCCCGTCCCCCGCCCGCTCCGCGGCCCCTGGGAAAGGCGCGGTTACCGGCTCGGGTCGGTCACGCCGTCAGGTGCCGGCTGCCGTCGGCGCTGACCTTCGCCGCCGAAGCTGTAGCTGAGGCTGCGGCCGCCATGTTCCCGTGCTAATAACTGCTGCCTGGTTGTTTATTTCAATGGAGATCCTCCCCCAACTCCCTCCTCCTCCTCCTCGCACTCCTCCTCCTCCTCCTCCTCCTCCTCCTCCTCCGCGTCTCCGCACTTGCCGAGAGACACAGACCGCGCGAGCCCGCGAGCAGGGGAGGGGGCTCAGGAGCCAGGCGTCCCTCCCTCCGCGTACCCGGCCGCGGCCGCCGCCAGGCGCTGTCACTGGGGAAGGCGCGGGGCGGAAACTTGCCTCCCGCGCCCCCGAGGAGCGGGCCGAAGTGGACTGGGGCGCCTCCGGGGAGCAGACCCTGGCCGCGGGGTCCGCAGCATCTCAGTCGGCGGAGTCCTTCGGGAAGGCAGCCACGGGAGAGGTGAAGAGCGAGGGGACAAGATGGGTGACTGTGGCAGAGGGAGGGCGACCTAGGGGTGACTGGAAGCGAAGGGAGAGTAAACAGAGGACTCCATGGGAGGGCAAAGGGCAGTGCCCAAAAAGAGCCTGCGAGTGGGACAGGCAGGGGCCGCGGAGTGGAGGCAGTGAACCTAAGGGCTGCAGACGGCGGGGACGATGCCCCTGGACGAAGATCGGGGAAAAACAGCCAGCGCCAGGTTTGCGCAGAGGAGCCTCCCGCCCGCGCTCGGGCCGGCCCTTCGGCCGGCAGCCTGCACCCCTCGGCGCACCTCACGTGCACAGCCGCGTCCAGCTGCGGCTCCCGGAGCGTCCCGCGCCGTCCAGTCCCCCTTGGTTCCCACAGGGGTGCGCCTCCAGTGTTGCAGTGGTTATCTCGGGATGGAATGGAGGGGAGCGACTGTGGGAGGCGAGTTTAAAGGGCTGCCACCCAGCAGTAAGTGATAAAGCAAAAGCTGCACTCAGTGTGCAAAACCTGACCTGGTGGCAGTGTTCTTGACAGGCCATGGAATCGCAAAAGTTGTTTTGTTTTGTTTTGTTCTGTTTTATTGGGAAGTCCACTCTCTAGATGTACGCGGAGTATAGGGGAAACTCAGGAAACTCACCCAGAATGCTGGAACCCCAATTTAAGCGTTATTTAGTGTATCTTTGGGTTTGGCAAAGCAAGTTTCTTCCAATTTAGATATACTTAGTTAAAAGAAATGAACAACATTTGTTTAACAGCAGTTATCAAAACGTGAAAGCAACACATTTCCTTATTTTAAGTGTTACAATGAGAAAGGTCACTTGCCACAGACAATAGTGTTCACTGAACACTTACTATGTGTCTGGCACTGTGCTGAGTAATTTATATACATTATTGGTTTTAGATCTCTAGCTTTATGAAGTTAATTACCATTTTTATTCTTAGCAAAAAGAAAACACTGAATCTTTAAGGAGTAATTTTCCTAGGGTCCCACAGCCAGGAAGTTGGAGATTTGAGCCCGGTCTAGCAAGCTTCAAAACCCATGCTTTTAATCGGATTTTTAACCTCCGATTTGTGAGAACACTACCAGATTTGAAGAAAAATAGTGTAAGAAAATAGTGAGTATAGAAAAATAGTGTAAATGCCTACTTGACTATACGTGGAAAATATTTAGAAGATTATAACAACTGTTATCACAGGGGACTGTAATTAATGGGCGTGTAGTAGGGTACTTCCAGTTTTTATTTTGTATGCTCACCTAGTGTTTGAAATGTTTTCTTTGAGCATGCATTAACATAGTAAATTTTTTAAAGACTTTTTTAGATTAACTGGAACAGCAGTCCCAAAAATTTGGAGAGGAAACAGGAAATGGAGTGTTTTTGTGCCCTGTCTTCCTCTACTAATATTAGTTTGTAGTGTTCCTGTAATGAGGTCTGTCCCATTGCTATACTCAGATTTTCTTTTCTGCCCTCACACTCAACGGTGAGTTATCAGGAGTTAAGAAAAGGTTCTCCTTGCTTTCTACCCCTCCCTTTTTTGGCAGAAGTCCAAAGTCCATCAGTCCTCTGCAAAAGATTTCATTTTCAAAAACTACCATGATAGCTATGCAAATAAATGACTCCCCATGGCGCTGACATATTACTCATTAAAACTTACTGTATGCTGAAGATATATGACTGTTTCTACAAAAAAATAAACAACAAACTGACAGCATAGTATAATGAGTTCCATGTTCAGCAGCTACTCATTTGCCTTGAACTTGAAGGAATCATGTAACTTCTGCTCTCTAATATAATCTCTGGGCTCTCTCTGAACTTCATGCCATTAAATCTATATCCTGTCTTGTAGTAAAGTTGTTTATATATTTGTCTTTCACTAGATTGTAAGCTCCTCAGGGCCTAGGGCTTCATCTTGTTTTTGTTTGTAAAAAAAAATATAGCACTTAACAAGGAATCATATAAGGTTTATAGCTTAATTGAATCTATAAAATATAAATAATACAGTAGTTCTCTTTATGAGTAGGGGATGTATTTCAAGACCCTGGTGGATACCTGAAACCACACAATACTGAGTGCTACATACAGTCCTTTTTTCCGTTTACTACCTACCTATGATGAAGTTTAATTTCTACATTAGGCACAGTGAGAGATTAACAATAATAGCTAATAATAAAATAGAACAGTTATACGTAGCTATACTTTAATAAAAGTTATGTGAATGCTCATTTGCTCACTTTTGCAAAATATCTTACAGTACACTAGCCGTTACCCTTCATGGAACGATTTTTGCCTTTTCTTTGACATGTCTGAGTTGTCAGCACACTACTCTTTTGTGCTGTGAAGCTATTAGTAAGCAACATAAGGGTCATCACGAGCACTGTACTACCATAATGGTCTATCTGATAACTGAGGGCTACTAAGTGGGTACCACATATAATGTGGGTAGGCAAGAAAAGGATGATTCATATCCCAGGTGGAACAGAGCAGGGCAAGGCAAGATGACATGCTATTCAGAAGGGGGAGAAATTTAAAACTTATAAACTGTTTTTTTTTTCTTTTTCTTCTTCTTTTTGGTTTTTTGAGACAGAATCTGACTATGTACTTCAGTCTGACCTTGATCTTGCAGCAACCCTACTTTCTCAGCCTCCCAAGGCTAGGACTAAAGATGTGTGCTACTACAGCTGGCTACAAATTGTTTATTTCTAAAATTTTCCATTTAATATTTGCAGATCTCAGTTCACCACACATAACAAAAAGTTCAAACTTGTGGAGGATAGGGGGACACGCTACTGTAGTACTTGTCCCAGGGTCCATGTCCCCTTCCACATCTCACTCTCCAATACCTTGCTCATAAAACAAGTTTGTAAAAGACATTTTCCATATTTTGAAGGAACTTAGATTTTTGTGAAATCTCAAAATAATTATATGTTTAAAATTAGCCATAAAAGGTAGAAGAGACAGTAAATACATTTGCTTACTGATGTGAAGAAAAAAAGCAAAGATATAGGAACTGGGTTATGACCAAGAGAGAACAACCCGATAAGGAAAAACTGTGGGTGCAAATCATAAAGGGGAAGGAAATTACTGAAATTCAGTAGAAGCAGAAACTTGACAGACTTGGATGGATAAGGCAAGGATGGATGAAACAACAAAAAAATTTACAAAATGCAACACAAAAGAGTAAATAAAAAAAATTATAATGTATGTCTTTAACAGTACCTAAGAAAAATCCGGACAATATGAGTGCTATAGGACAAGAATTTGTGGGGTTTTTTTTAATAATAAGAAAGAATGTATGGGACATTAAAAAAAAATCACCAAGAAACACAAATGCTATGAATGCTACATTATTTTCAAAAGAACAATTCACAATAAAAATGAAATCTGAAAATGACCCTGTGAAAACTACTTTTCACTCAAAATTCTTTAACTATCTTAACTAATTTTTTATATACATACATAGATTTTCTTACAGTTTGTCACAAAAGTGCAACAATATGATGGTTACATACGTGTGACTTTTTAAGTTCACTGACAAGTGTATTTTCAAGGCACAAAGAATTTGTTTTTGTCCACCTCTTCCACATTCAATTTTCAAGGTACTCACTTTTTCATTCATAAGCTACATAATAAAAGTGGGAGATTGTATACCATTTTTGTATTAACCTACTAGCATGCAATCTGATATAGAGTATAACAGATGATAAATAGAGCTATAGAAAGTAAATAGGCATGATATAAAATAGGCTGTGTTATTTAGCATGTGACCTTAGACAAGTTACTAATTATTGCCATTTCTTCATCTGTGTAATTGCTGCAAGATTCAAAATAGTGTAAATTTGCTCTGTTAGCTATCGAGCTCATATGCACTAAAAGAATATTAGTATGTTGGTTAAATCTGTGTAGTACATTTATTATGCTGCATTCTCAAATTCAAAAGCAAACATTCATTCTATTAAAAATATAATTATTAGGGGAAATCAGTTAAAATATTTGTTTTACAATTTGATAATTGAACAAAACAATCATATGACCAAATGTTTTCTTATTGCTTGCTCTCTTTTAAATCTCTTCAAAGGTAAAAGTTACTATAAATAAGAGTCTAATATCAGTCAACCATATTATGTAACTTTATTTATAATAAAAATAGGTTATATATATATATTTCCCATTTAACATATGAGAAAACTGGTGTTTAGTGAGATTTAATTTATGTAGGATTCCCGGTACTGGGGGGAAATAAAACATAATTTATGTAGGATCTTAGAGATACCTCTTCTGCATGACTAACAGATTCTGCTAAGATTCTGTTCTCCATCACTTAGTATTTTTATTACTCTAAGCAGCACAGTATAGTCATTTCCTCAGCAGCTATAACAAGTCCCAGAACATAATCCATGCTCAATTAATGATCGTGAAATGAATATATATGAATGCATGAACTGGCTCCCTTCGGGTCATACTATGCATGGTCAAAAAGATTTGTCTTCCCACTTTACTGTTGGTTTCCTACTTGGAAAGAATGATTCTTCATTATCTACAGAATACAATTCAAATACTTTATCCTAAGACCCTTTTGGGTATAACTACTCTTTCTAGACGTGTCTATTATGCTTAAAAACAGTAACAAGTACTTAATATTATTCCACTCATCTAGGGTGTTCTGGAGTCAGACTTGCGTGTTTCAAACTTGGTTCTTTGTAAATATAGGCAAATTGTATAACATTTCTACAAATCCTGTCCAGTGCAATCGAGTAAGAAAATGAAAAAGAAGGAAATAAAATCACCTTTATTCACTGGTGTGGTAGTGTGCATATAAAATTCAGAAAAAGCTGTTAGCTACTACAACAAATGAAGGATTATAGGATACAAGGTCAATAAACAGAAATCAGTTGTATTTCTGTATATTAGCAAGAAACAATTCAAAAATGAAAGTTTTAAAATACTATTTATAAGAGTGTAAAATGTATCAAATACTTAGAAGTCATTTTCATGAGGATGTACAAGAAATCTACCTTGAACAAAAAAATTGATGATAGAAATTCACTAAGCCTGATTAAAAGGAGAGATGAATAACCTCAATATTAAAATGGCAAGTGTTCCAAAATCTATGTAATTCTTTTGTTTGTTTTTTTGTTTGTTTGTTTTGTGTTGTTTGTACGAAGGATTGAACTTACAACCTCGTGCCTACCAGGTAGGTGCTTAGGCCACTGAGCTAAACCCCAGCCCTATTTTTTGACACAAGGTCTCACTATGTAGTTCAGGCTGGCCTTCAACTCACTTTGTAGCCCAGGCTGGTCTCGCACTCACAATCCTCCTACCTCGGCCTCCCGAGTGCTGGGATTAAAGGCATGTGCCACCACACCCAGCTGATTTAATGTAACTCTAATCAAAATCCTAGCAGAATTTTTAAATAAAAGTTGAGATGTGAGTTCTAAACTTTACATGGAAATATATATTACCTAGAATAGCAAAGACAAACTTCAAAAAGCACAAATTAGATGACTTGCATTACTGATTTCAAGACTTACTTAAAGCTTCAATAATTAAGACAGTGTAATAATGGTGCAAGAACAGACAAATAGATCAATGGAACAAATACAGAGACCAGAAATACACTCCCAAGTTTATGGTCAACTAATTTGGTATAAAGTTATCAAAGGAGTTCAATAAAGAAAGGAAGGCTTTGTCAATAAATAGCACTGGAATAACTAGATATCACTATGGAGAAAATGAATATTGATTCATACCTCCCACCATGCACAAGAGTGAATTAGAGATGGATCATAGACTTTAATGTTAAAGCCCAAACTATAAAGTTCCTAGAAGATGTGGGATAATAAATATCATTACAACTTTATGGTAAGCAATTTTTTGTTTTTGTTTTAACAAAACCTGTAAGACATTTGTGCTAGTCAATACACAAATCAATTTTATTTCTGCATACCAAACAGTCAGATAGGAAAGGGGTAGGATGAGATATGGTTCTCAAATTCACACTCCTATGATCTATTCCCCTCAGTTAGGCCCCACCTCCCAGTAACCCACTGCACTCTGAACTCATCAGTGGATTAAAGCCTAGAGCAGGTTAGCATCATCATGATCTGATCACATCCCAAAAGCACATCACCTGGCCTTTGGGCAACATCTTAGAGCAAAACCACAGCAGACACTCTCAAAAGAAAACCAAATGATATGTTGGACTTCATTAAACTCATCATAAAAGCAATAAACTTCTAATCAAAAATGCCATAAAGAAAACGAAAAGGGTTGGGTTGGGAAATGGGAATGGGTTGGGAAAACATTTGTGATACAACCATCAGACAAGGTAACTATCAAGAATAAAGAATATATATAAATAATCACACAAATAGTTGAATAGCAAAATGAGCAGAGACTTGAAAGCTACTTCACAGCACTATACAGAGTAGCCAACAAATACATGAAAAGATGCTTAAAGTCAGCAGTCATCAAGGAGACAGTACAAATTAAAACCACAGCAGATACCACGTACCCACTAGAATGTCTAAAATTATGAAGACTTGCAATACCAACCATTGGTGAGCATGCGGAGCAATCAGAACTCTCCCTGATTGCTGGCAGGATTATAGTTCCACACTGGGAAACGATGTGGCACTTTCCAGAAAATTGAGCATAGACAATTCTATGCAACAATTCTTTGAGGTATTTACCTAAGAGACATGAAAACATCTGTACACCAAAAGACTTTGCAAAACACTTACAGTAGTTTTATTCCTAATAATGAAAACCCGGAACCTAATTTCCGTCGTAAGACTAGGTGAAGGAATAAATTGTGGTATACTCACGCAATGGAATACCACTCAACAATAAAAAAGAGCAAATTACTGATATGTACAATATGAGCATGATTCTATTATTACATAGTGATGAAAGTTGGTATAACTATTGTAGAGGATGCAAGATTGGATAGAGGAAAGAAAATTCTCTGGGATGAAATATTCTGGGACATAAATATTGATCTGGGTGATAGTTACATTTCAACATTGATTGGTCAAAACTTGACAAGTTATACCCTTAGGATTGGTACATTTTTGCTTTATGGGAATTATATCTGAACAAAGTATGGTTGGCACTCAAAAAATGGGATGGGAAGGCCCCAATATGATGAAGTGTATATATAAAAAGCCTATAAAAAAGTTATACCCGCTGGTGAAACATTTACAGCTTTACCTTGCAACAAGGAAAGAAAATTTGGAATCATGTGCCAGTGTAACCATTTGTATTCAACATTCTACAAGAGATTCTATTCAGTGTGCTAAAGGAAAAAATAGTATTAGTATTGGTAAGGAAAATACAAAACTCTCACTGGGCGTGGTGGCACATCCTGTAAACCCAGCATTTGGAGGCTTAGTCAGGAGGATTACTATGAGTTCGAAGCCATATGCATATGGGCTCAAGGCCAGCCTGAACTACATAGTGAGACTGTGTCTTTAAAAAAAATAAAATAAACTGTCATTATTTGAAGATGGCATAATAACTTATGTAAAGAGTCCAAAAGTGAGCCGGGTACAGTGCTGCATGCCCGCAGCCTTGGCCACTCTGGAGGCTGAGGCAGAAGGATCACTTGAGCCCATGGGTTTGAGACTTCCCTAGGTAATATAGACCCCCGCCCCTACTCAAAGAAAAAGAGACCAAAAATAACAAGATTTTTATAGAAATCAATTGTACAGTGTTTCTTCATTTTTGTTATGATTATAAAATGAAAATTTGAAATGTAAATTGAATGTCATTTGGCAGTACCCTTTAGAGCTGAGCATGTCTGCCTTATGACCCAGTAATTCTACTACTAAATATATATTCTAGAGAGTCCTTCCTCAGAGAAAGGAATAAATCAGTTTGATCAGTGGAATACTATGTTGTTATGAAAATGAAACAACTGTAGTGCCACACCATATTGTGGCTGAATCAAAAGATAATCTTGAGTAAAAAAAACAGATACGAAAGGGTACTACCATGTAGTGCTGTGGAGTTACATAAAGCTCAAAGGCATGCCAAGCCAGTGGTGACTGATTCCATGATAGTTGTTACCTCTTGGGGAGCAAGTGGTACCTAGGAGGGCACATGAAAGATATTTGGGGATCCTGAGAATATTATTTTTTCTAATCTAGTAGAAGTTGCATGCACATATTCATTTGGTGGAACATTTTGTGTACAGTTTATCAAGAGGACATGAAAAAATATATAAATATCCCTTCAATTTAAAAAAATATTGTTGTGTTCACCTACTGATGTCTCCCTAACTAAACTATAAGATCATGTTTTAGATTGCTAAGTATCCCTCATAAGAGTGGCTTCATAAAATATTTATCTTACAAAAATAGATACAAGGGCCAACAAAGATCATCTAGGTTTAGTATAAATGCAAATAATAGTGAGACAACATATTTATACATATATGTGTAGTTGTATATAACTATATATATATAATTTAAGTATTGACATTTTCCCTAATGCTTTCCTTTTTCTTAGTTTATGAGTAACAATTCCAACAGAGAGAATCTAAATGTTTATTTAAAATAGAAAATAAATGAAATGGAACATGAGGATCACATCTCAGGTGTGTACTCCAGCGAGAATTGGAGTGCAGGTAGACAGAAGACAACACAAGATGTTGTCCTCTTCTCAACATCACTTAACATAAAAATTCTTGGCAAGTAGGCAAATGGGTTCCCTGTCAGAGATATGGATTCTAGGCCAGAATCTAAACAGAAAATCTGATATGACTTAGACATTGTTTCTTTTTATTGCGGGGGGGGGAGGAGTATTTTTTCATTTTTTAACTATGGTAAAATGTACATAACATAGAAATTTGCCATTCTGTTTCTAAGTGTATAGCTCAGTGGCATTAAGTGCATTCACACTGGTGTACAATTATCACCATATCTATCTCTGGAACGTTTTCATGGAAACATTCTGGACATGTTAGGACTCAGCTTCCCACCAAAGTTTTACATTTTTTAGATCCTGTGCCCCCTTGAAAACATTTTATTAGGGAATTAAATCATGCTCAGGGGAGAAAAGAATTGTAAAAATTTTAGTTCTAGAAGAGAATGTTAACATTCAGCTGTAGCTAGGATAGAGCATATCTTCATGAAACAGAGTACTTCTAAATAACAGTTTTTTCCTCAGTTGAAGAAACCTCTTCAGAAGGGTAATACACCCTTTGCTTCTTTTGAAATAAGCCTTTGTAGAGCAGGGCCTGCTGACAAATAGTCTCACCACAGAACACTATTCTAGCCCTATTTCCTGGCCTTTAAATATAAAACTCTTTTTTTTCAAAACATTTACAGGGTCAGTGTTATACTTTAGTCTTTATTGGTGAATGTCCTTGTTAAATTTTTAATTTTGTTTTTGTTTTTGTTTTGTTTTGCTTTTGCAGTGCAGCAAACCCAGAGGTCTCATCCAGGCTAAATAAGCACCCTACTGCTGAGCTCCCTCCCCAGCCCTGAATGTCTTTTTTATTTATTTTTTAACCGGAAATCGAACTCATGACTACCTGCTTGCCAGGCAGGCACTGTGCCGCTGAGCTATATTCCCAGGGCTTGAATGTTCATTTTTGACATCCTCGTTTAATGACTAGGCCCTTAGATTGATTGTTTTTAGCTTTTACCCGTCATGTTTGAGAAGATCCAAACATAACTGTCTGAGATTGCAGATATTCACAGGCCCTAAACTCATGCCCTTTTAGATTATTAATGTCCAAGCTCTTAAACTGAGTGGTAAGTATGTGAACATCTATTCCTTACATCTGTCACTCAGGAGTATTTTGTGTATATGATATTTAATTTAAAATTTTAAACCTTTTTTTTTTTGAGACAGATCTTCAATGCAGTTCAAGCTGTCCTTGAACTCACTATGGAGCCCAAGCTGGCCTCAAACTCACAGAGATCTCTTGTCTCAGCTTCCCAAGTACTGGAATTACAGGCGTGAACCACCATGCCCACTTAAAGTTTTAAACTTTAATAACAGTTTTACCTATGCACATTCTATTGTTATTAAGCACTAAAAGGTACTATTTAGATCCTTTTTTTTTTAAGACTGAGATTTTGGAGTCCCTCCCCTGGTGGAGGGAATAGAACTGATGGCCTAGTTCATGCTAGGTAGGCATTTTCTCTCAGCCACATCCTTGAGCCCTATACTAAGACTTAAAATAAATTGCTAATATTGAGTATTTATGGAGGGGTGGGAACTGTAGGTGTTGTGGTCAGGGTTTACAAGGTAAACAATTCAATACAGGGCACACAGTTTATAGGATTATTTAATAATATTCACCGAGAATCAAATGCAAAAGAGTGTGGGAGATCTGTTCACACACTAGAGAACCAAAGAATCCAACTGAGGGCCTCGATCCCACAGTAATGTCTTCCATGAGTCCAGCTGAAGACCAGGAGCCCATGGCAGTGTCCTCCAGGAGTTCAACTGGAGGCCTAGAGCCCACAACAATGTCTCATGCAAGTCTGTATCAAGGATCTGCACTGGGAAGGCCCAAAGGTGGTGGAAGCTAGAAAGTCTGCACCAGCATGGTGAAGGATCTGAGCCAGCAGGCTGAGGGATCTGCACTGGAGCCAGGAAGTGATGCTCAAGGTAAGGACCACAGTTTCCGTAAAGAGAACCACAGCCATCCTCAGCAACAGCGAGGACCTGAGCTCTTCCAATGATAACAGCTGAGTTCATACCAAGAAAGCCAGCATGATAAACTTCTCCAGGAGAATCAACAGCACACCATCTTCCTCTCCAGTTCTCCTTTTATGTTGTTGGCAACAATCCTCATGTGGGCCTTTCACACCCAACACCACGCTGATTCAGTTCAGCTGGGTATTACAAGTTGGCCACCAGTTGTCAGTCCATCACAACTGGGGATTAAACCCAGCACCTCATGACCATTTCATCATAGCTGAGATCTACTTCTCTCAAGAGTTCATAATTTTCCTTATTCTGGGACCTTGCTGCCACTGCTAAAATGAGTATGGTGGCACGTGCCTGTAAGCTCAACACTCTGGGGAGCTGAGGCAGGAGGATCCATATTTGAGCCCAGTTTGGGCAATTTAGAGGCTTAGCAAAAGTCTGCCTTAAAATTTTAAAAAGGGCCAAGGATGTACGTGAGTGCAAAGGCCCTGGAATCAGCTCCTAAACACACACACACACTGGGTGGGGGTAAACAAAAAGCCTCCAAAGCCAGTTGAGTCAAGTTAGCACTCTGCTGCAGTGTAACCACATAGTTCTGAGACTCATCATTCCAATCTATACACGATTAACAGAGTCCCCATCTCAGTGCAGCAGAATGACTTCCAGTTTTTCATGGAATACACACATGCTAGTTACATTCTATTACCAGCACAGTACCTTTTTTTTTTTTTCCAGTGGTGGGAATTGAATTCAGGGCCTCAAGAAGCATGCTAGGCAAGTGCTTTACCTTTGAGCTATACCTTCAGCCTTTAGTAATACTTTTGGTGACACAGATTTCAGGATAGAAACTCTGAGAGTTTAAATCTCTTGCAAACCCTTGTCCCCATAGAAAAAATATGTTTTAAATTACCACCAACCAATGAAAATCCACATATGTGAAATTACTCTATGGAAATTGTGCTCTTTACCTAATAATTCAAAGCCTTTCACAAAATAATAGATTTTTTAAAAAACAGCTCTTTTGGCGATAGTTAATAAGAGTTAAAGGACTTGCTATTTTTACAATGAGAAACATATACAAACAACTTTTGCTCAAAAGGATAAGTGATAATGCATAAAGTGAACACAAATGGTACAGAATATGCTTCTTTCCATTTACTAATTTAGTGCAAATCTACTGAGTTTCAACACTACTCAAGGCTTTATTCTCAGTACTGGAGACCTCCTACTGAACAAAATTCCCTTCTCTTAGTGCAATTTACTGATGACCCAGAGCACTGTAGGCCATCAATAAATACTGATCAGGTGGTGAAATTGTGGCTAAAAAAATAGTTCAAGTGTGATACATATTTATGATTTATAAAATTCAGTGAAATGAACAAAGGGGTTCAAAAATATAAACTAACCAAAGGAGTTTGTCTCAGCAATAAACCTTAAAACACTTAAAATTTATAATGAAGTAATGCTAGGTGGGAGTATTAGGTGATCACAACCAGAAATGTGACAGCTCTACAACCCATGTGGTTGTTACTTTTCTGGACACTGGCTGATAGGCAGGTGCCATCCCACTACTCCCTTCACAGTTTTTGCAGATTATAACTTTAAGACTTAAGCATATTTTGTGTACAAGAAGTTTAGACATCATCTTAACTCCAAGAACTGTTTCTTTGATGATGACATTTTGGTGACACTGTGCCACTCCCAAGCCTTCAGTACTTAGAGTTTTTGTTGTCACCCATTTTAGAAGGGCAGCTCTGAGAATTTAAGCCCTTTTTCTTTTTCTCCCCCCCCCCTTTTGCTTTTTCAAAGTAATTATTAGTCCATTATAACTGATCTTCATTTAATTATATTTACTTATTTTTGGTGCTGGGTATTGAACTCAAGGCTTTCCTTATACATGCTGCACCACTAAGCTACATTTGGGTTGCATTTTAAATCTTGTTTTCATAAATACCTTTAATACATTCTCCTAGAATTCATGTGTTGATACCTTAATCTCCAAAGTCATATATTAATGGTATTTACAAATGTATCCTTTGGGAGATATCTTAGTTACCTTTCTTGTCCAGGGACAAGATACCCAACACCCAAAGCTAAAGGAAGAAAGGTTTATTTCCACTCACAGTTTGTAGAGGTTTTAGTCCATAATCATCTGGCTCCAAGGCAAGGTGGCGTGGCAGTGGAGCAAGCAGGCAGGAGACAGCAAAGCATCAAGCAGCAGTACCAGCAGCAAGAGCTTTCCCTCCCTCCCTTTTATTCCATCCAGGCTGTAAACCTAATGATTGATGCTATCCATGCCCATGGTTGAGCTTCCATTATCCATCCCCTTAATCCCAGCATTAGACCCTTAATCCCAGTATTACACCCTTAATTCACATTGACACACCCTAATCTAACCGTTTTCAAAACTCCCACCTTTGACCAAAAGACATTTTGGGGGGATATTCAGACACAAGCCATAACATTCTGCCCCTGGCCCCCCCAAAGACTCATACACATCCTTTTTCACAAAAGGCATTTAGTTCATCTCTAAGAGTTACCAAAGTCCTAACAGTTTCAGCATTGCTGAAAAGTTGAAGTCCAAAGTCTACTCTGAGATTTAAGGTGAACTCTTACCTGTGAGCCCTGGTACAAATGAAAAGAAAGTTAAACGCTTCCCATGTAGAATGACACAAGGTAAATATTCCCATTCCAAATCAGGGGATAAAAAGGAATGGGACCAAAATCCAGCAAGGTAAACACTAAGTCCCATAGTTCCATGTTCAGCATTCAGATAATCTGTGGCAAGATGTGAATTCCAAAGAGCTTGGGTGGCTCTTCCCCTCTGGTACTGTCAGTGGTTGTAACTCTCATAGCATCTCTCTAGGGCTAGCTTTGCTCACTTCCTGCAGCTTTCCTTAGACCACCCATGTTCTTAGCTTCTCCAAATTTCTGAGGTCTCTACTGCACCTTCAACTTCACACTCACAACTTCACACACTGCTCTCTCAGGGGTACACTGCCTGACCTTCCATGCCTTCATCTGAAATCTGGGTGGAAGCCTTCAAGACCCTACAATTCTTGCATTCTGCGTGCACCTAAAATCAAAGCTGCTTGGATGATGCCAAGGTCTACTGCTAGCTGGAGCAGTAGGCAGGTTTCCTTCTCCCTTGGCTGTGGTGATTGAGTGCAGGTGGACCAAATCCTGAGGAATAACTTCCCTAGGCACTACCATTCTGGAACATGATTATTCTCAAAGCAAAGTCCTTCATTTTAGCAATTTTGTGACTGTAACGGTTGAGATCTTGCTGGTTCTTGTGATGTCCTTAGGCCATCTTTTCTATTGTCCTCTTGTGAAATATTTAGTTTTTTTCTTGATAGTCTTTTCAGCAACCAATTTCTCCTCTGTTCTGTCTTTGCAGGCAACAACTTTATTGGAGCTTTCTTTCTGACTAAACTCAAAACTTTTAAAATCATTCTTCTGGGTTCTTTGTTCTTGGTTCTCAATAAAGATCTGGCTAAAATCCCCCATTAGTAGCTATGCCACTGCCTCAACATTAGACTGTCTTGAAATTTCTTCCACAAGATTAATTAGTCCACTGCCTTTAATTCATCTCAGGCAAAGTATCTGGACTTGAGCAAAATGCAGACAAATTTTCCTCCAAAGGGTAACACATCTTCTTGAGTTCAACAGCCAATGCAGTCTTTGTTCCTAACTGAAACCTCATGAGCTTGGTCTTTATTGGCAGCATTTCTATCAGCATTCTGAACTTCTGAACTCTGACCAGACTCTCCCATCAAGCACAATTTAAAGAATTCCAGGGCTGCTTCTTTAGCCCAGTATCTCCAAAGCTTTCCAAACTCTCTACACAAGCCAGTCCCAAAGGCTCCTGAAACACATGGTCAGGTAGTGTCATAGCAACAACCCCACTCTCAGTAACAAAATCTGTCTTAGTTACTTTTCTCATTGCTGAGACAAATACCCAATACCTACCATTTAAAGGAGAAAAGGTTTATTTCAGCTTACAGTTTGTAGAGGTTTTAGTCCAAAATCATCTGGTTCTAGGGAAGAGTGGCATGGCAGAGGAACATCTCATATAGAGGTTTTAATCCAAAGTCAGTTGGCTCCAGGGTAGGGTGGCATGGAAGAAGGGAATCACAGAGAAGTAACAGTCTATAGTGTGGCAGGGAAGGCAGAAGGCAGCAAGCAGTGAGCAGCAGCAAGCAGAAGCCTTGTTTCTGTACCTTTATATTACATCCAGACTGTAAGCCTATTGATTGATGCCCCCACACCCATAGTAGGGTTTCCAGTATCCACCCCCTTACTCTAGCATCACATCCTTAATCCACATTCACACACCCTAATCTAGCCACCTTTGAAACTCCCTACCTATGACTGCATGACGCTTTAGAGTGGCATCTTGATACAAGCCATAACAGGAAGTGATTAGGATTAAATGAGTCAGTGAAGGCAAGAAACTCATGACTACAGTAGTAGCTTCCTAAGAAAAGAGAGACTGGCAGAGAAAGTTTGTTGCATCTCACAGTGTGATGCCCTGTATCCCATAGAGATTTTGCAGTGCACCCTCACCTGCCAGAAGGACCTCATCATATGCAGTCATCCAACCTTGACCTTCCCAGTCTTTAAAATTACTAAAATGTGCCCTAAAAGCAAACATGTTTTTATTAGAGTTCTTTAGAGAAACAAACGTGCATGCACACATGCACACAAAAGAGAGAAAGAGAGACAGAAACACAGACAGAGACAGCTAAATTTTAAGCAATTGGCTCACACAACCGTGAAACTTGACAAGTCCAAAGTTGCATGGCAGGAATGGCAGGTCAGTGGGCTGGAATTCCAGCAAGAGCCGATGTTGTAATCTTGAGTCCAAACAAAGTCTGGAGGTGGAATTCCTTCTTTCCTGAGGGATCCTAGTATTTACAGCCTTTAATTGATTGAATGAGGACCACTCATCTACTCTGGTGTTTGACCAAACATCTGGGAAGCATAGTCTAGACAGGTTAACATGTACACCAGAATAGCACACTCCTTGACAACTTGGCATCCACACACATCTCCTTAAACTATACTTGATCTCCAAATAAAGACAATCACACCGTCATAATTATGCCAAACACAAATAACTTTTCTATGTACAATTCAGCCGAGAACACACTATCCCTTCTTCTAGAAGAGAATGCAAAGTCTTTCAGCGATGTTCACTCTTCTTGACATCCTGTAACTCAAATACTATGTTATAAAGGTAATAGCATTTAAATGCTACAGTAGAAATCAATCAAAGGCAGACTTGAAGAACAATGACCAGAAAGAGTAAAACTGTTTATAATAGGGGCTGCAGAACAAATCAAGCACATCCTTGCTAATTTCAAAAACTATCAGTTCTTTATTGGTGCAAACATGAATCAGATGGCATGGTTGCTCTCTTGGACTACTATGAGGATGGTATGACCCCATTTATGATTTTCTTTAAGGATGCTTTAGAAATGGAAAAATGTTAATGGATTCAGCGGTTACCTTGGATCTATCATTTGTCATAACTGGCTGCTGCTTGTCATCCATACAACACCGAGATTTTAAATGAATGGGAGTGGTGTCATTTTGAATGCTTTGTTTATTTATGATTTATTTGGAATGGAGGCATTATTTTTTAGGGAAAAAACACATGTCATGTAGGTTGTCTAAAAATAAAGTACATTTAAACTCATTTGAGAGAATGCCTCTTAGGTTAATGTACGTATAAACTAAGTCCATTGTAGTGTTTGTGGAGAAGATAGAGCCTGGTCACAGATCACTGCTAAAAACATAAGACTGTCTTCAAATAACTTCTGCAGTGGAAACTACTTCTGAGACTGGAACATAAGACAGGAATCAAAAATTTAATTCTGGTTTTCAATGAAGGGAAAAAGACAATGTTGTTCATAGCAGTGCCAACATTTAAGGTGGAGCCTTATGTATTTCATAACCTACAATGGAAGTAGTTGACCTGGAAGAGGTTACCAAAAGAATAAAAGTACTTAACTCAGTTGGAATAAAAAAAAAATGCTACAATATAAGGTCAATATATATATATATATATATATATATATATATGTACTGTGGTATACGCTATATGATACATGTTATATGATAAGGAGGTAAGGGAAAGAAGAAAATAATATTTTCCCTGCATGCATACATACACACATTCATAACAAAGTAAGCAAGAAATATTTATGATAATTACAATTCTCATTTCTGCCATGAGTCATATGGTTTTAGTGGGTGCCTATAACTACCTTTTTCCTCTATATATTCCATATTCTCTTGGCTTTCAGCAAGCACCTCACTCAGCTGATCATTCTTCTTTACCTTATGGAGTGACCTAAAACTTCATTCATGAAGAATCTGGGCCATGAGCAGTAGTTTGCTATTAATTTTATTCCAGAGCATGGTAGTATTAAGAGATTCCCCAAAGGCTGTCCTATACTCCAGACAGTTTTTCTTACCATCATTATGTATTTTCAGACAAATATCGCTTTGAGAATCAGGATCAGTCACCCCACTCAGTACAGTATGTTAGCATCCTTCTTTGCTTATTAACTCAGAGGTATGAAGTATTCAAAGTGGCCAGGTGGCAATCTTGACTTTAGTTCATAGTCACTGTTGTGTTTGCTAGTGGAAACATCTATCTCTCTAAAACTAAGACCTCTAGATTAGCAGCATGTAAATTGTCAGGAACAGGAAGCAAAAATATTACTAGTGGATCACTGCAGTAGTAATGATCTCATTTTCATCCTTTAATTCCTGCCCTGTGAAAGTGGGCTATGGGAGAAACAACACCATAGGTACAATCAGACACTGACTTAGAGAACATGCACTGATTTAGGATACATACAGTTACCTAGCTGGAGCTATAGCTGAGTCTTCAAAAAGACTGGTGTTCTATCAAGTCACCTGCTTCAGGACGGTGGGGATTGTGTTGAATTTCATGAACACAGGTTCATTGCTGCACTCTCTTTATCATGAAGTGAGTTTCTTGGTCAGAAGCAGTGCTATTTGAAATACCTTAATAGTGAATAGGGTGACCTGTGCTGTGGCCCACAGCCTATTTCCCCAGTGACTCCTCCTGCCATCACCCAATGGATGCCAAGCATTGAGGCCATGGTGAC